>CM060674.1:2901170-3051170 GCA_030686955.1 Odontamblyopus rebecca
TTGTACAGTTGTGTAAACCTTTTGGTGAGCTGGGAGCCGTCCACCCATCTCCACACCCCCTCCTCCTCTCTGTCGCTCAGACCGATCCAAAGGCGTTTTCCAAAGATTTGGACAAAATCCTAAAAGGCACAGAGCAGTGAGTGAAGCAGCAAACACTGTAACATGTCCTGTTTCTGTGGGGTCTTCTACAGTGAAGAGCTTATAGGTTTGTAGGATTTGACAGCATTAACAATTTGTCAATATTGCTGAATGTCAAAGAGGGTTTTGGTATTCAGGCCCCTGGATCCAATGATGGATGGCAAAAATAAGGGATGGAGCCTTATTGATTTGTAGGACTCTTTGGGCAGCTGACAGGAATCGACAGGCCAAGTGTGCTGCAGCTCATATGATTACAGAGGCAAAAACTCTGGGCTGTGAGGAGTTCAGAGAGGCCATGGAGGAGGATAATCAGCCTCAAAGAAATTCTGACAAGCTGTCAATTTGTCAGCATTTCAAGAGGGAACAGTGCTTCACCAGCACTGTTTATAGTGTAAACTTTATTGGGGACTTGACTCCATCGGCTGCTCCTCCACATGGTGAGGAGTCACCTGAGGTGGTATCTGTTCCAGATGCCTCCTGGACGCCCCCCTGAGGAGGTGTTCATGTCATAGTGGAAGGAGGCCCTGAGAAGACCCAGAACAAGCTGGAGGGACTATGACTCTTGGGAATGCCTCATTTTTGTAGTCAAAAACGAACTGGATTCAAGCCTTAATTTGTGACCTGTGCTGCTGTCAGACCTCATGGGCACTAGGAAGTGTCTTCTGCTCCTCTTTGTACAGCGTCCCTTCAGCCTGAAGCTGCCTGCCTCTCTGTCTGAGCTCGTTTGGTTCTTCAGACCTCCACATCTCCGCTCTCACTGCTTGTATTCGCACGTATCACAGAATGTCTTAAATTATCAGTTAAGCCTCAACACATAACCTTAGACAACTTTTGAAGTTGTATCTAATCTCCAGCCTTTAGACACCAGACTAGAGTAACCTACACTTTGCATATTTCATATCCAAGTGCTGTCTGTTTAACTTGGTCAATAAATATTCATAAACCACAGTATGAAGAGTGATGTTTTTTTTCCAAATAGCTCAAGAATTTATGAACCTGCAGAACATTGTTTCATTCATTCATTTAGATAACATGTTAATAAATAAATAAACTGTAGATAAATAATGCCATCCTGTTACAATCAGACCGTCGTTGAGTAAAGTTACAGAGTGCAACTTTAATACAGCTCGCCTAATTCCCAATAAAGACAACAAGATGAACATTTCTGTGGAGTCCAAACCTGCTCTTCCTCACTGTTGATGATGATGAGGTCTGCTCCTCTTTCCTGACAGTACAGTTGGCTCTCCATCCAGGAGAGCGCTGGTGTATCACCAAGATAAAAACTCCCATTGACAAAGAGCCATTTGTGTTCTGAACACGATCCTACAAAAGAGGCTACACAGATCAGTGCAGTTAGTGCATGAAGCATCAGACCAGGTTAAACATGCTTTATACTGGACTCTAGACTCACTGAGACTGTGCAGCTGATGCTTCAGCTCATCCTGTTCCTCAGACAGCTTCTGGTGACTGCTCTGAAGGACTGGAAAAAACAAATTAACAATGGACCACTCATTTATATTTGAAATTTTCTATTTTTTTCTTGTTTGTTGTTTGTTCACATCCTGGTTGCACATGGGCAGATGTGACTAAGAGGTAAGTCAAACACTGTGCTTATGTGTGTTATAGTTATATCTAGGACACCTGTGGATCATTATGTTAGAATTTGCACTTTTCAAATTGCTTTAAAGACTCTTTATCCAATTCTTCCCATAGATTTCAGTGAAATGTGTGTGTCAGAGCACAGATATTTGTATAAGCAGCTCTTGATATCATTGTTTGTTGTCTGCAACTAATTGGAAAGCATTTTATTGTCAGATAATGAGGAAGTGCATGTTAGCATGCTAGTTGTTGTTAGATCTACTGTCATGGCAAAACTATGCACTGGTTGCTGTGAGCTGCTTGTGAAGGAAAATGTTAGAATAAAATGCTTATAATGATGAAGTTATTAAAAATGTACATCAAACAGTCTCATGGTACAAGGCAGGCTCAGAGGATGAAAGAGCCTGTGTTAACGCTATCTCTGCTAAAACCAGATGTGTGACCTCTTGTGACCTCTTGCTTCGTACTGAGCTGGGTTCCCGATCGTAAATTTGTACTTATCTCATCAAATGTAAAACAAAGTCATGATATACTTCACTATGTTATCTGTGGTAAGCTTAACGAGATTATGTATACGTTGATCAGGTTGCCTTTGTACTGACATGATGGATTGTTGGAACCAAATAAAGGTGTGCTGGGGGCGGTTGAGCTTTGGAAGAGCAGCGTGGACGAGCCTAGTAAGCGCACGCACGGCCGAGCTCTCCCGTGCAAGGGCGCGTAAAGAGAACTGACTCAGTGGTTTGATTTAATCCCAATTGGTAGGAGACTGGCGTTTAAATGTCACAAATACTTTCACTGGATTGTGATTGTATAAAAGTGAAGAATAACTTTGGACCACTGCAAATGTTTAAAATGAACTAATTCTGTTTTTCATGTTAAGGCAACTCAGGCACAGCACCTTTAATAAGGGCCAAATACAAATAGATGACAACACCTCTTTACTGATAAACCAATGTTTAATGAGTCAAAAAAAATTACTTTTTAGCTTTGCTTGTGTGTAAATTGTCTTTACATTTTGCATGAACATATCCATTCTGATAACAAACTGCCACTTAACTAATGTTGAATTATGATATTGACCACATGTACTATCCACCAAACCAAGTCAGCATTGGAAACACACAAAATCTGTCACATCCACTTTAAACAGATAGAAGTCTTTTACTCACTTAAGTATTTTTCTTGTAGTTCATCTCTTTCTGCAGAGGCATTTTCATATCTGCTGCTGACAGGACTATCTACAAAAGACAGTCTATATCAGTGATTTTTAACAACAGGACTGGAGCCCGAAGTAGGACCGTGAGCGGGGATATTTTAATTTTAACATACACATATTTATATGCTGATTTGTATATGTGATTGGCCCAGGTTACTATCAAAGGGTGCAGTATAAAGAAATGAGCTTACAGTACAGACGCAGACCAACATTGAGAGCAGCTTGTGTGATGCACAGGAGTCCGAACAGACAAAAGATCAGCGTCATCACATTTCTTCCTGTTGTACGAGTAAAACGCAGCAGATGAAAATCTATTTTCACAAAAACACTGTCATTGTCCCGTTGTTCAGGAGCAAAGATCCTACTTCAGAGTCTGAACTTAATATAGTGAAATGATGTAATAATAAAACACTTCCAGACACTCTGAGGAGCTTTAAGCTCATTCTCTTAAAGCAGTGGTCCAGAGTAGCCACAGCTGCTTTGGGGCAGATGGTTGAATAGTGTCTCACCTGAGCCTGCAGCCTCCTCCACTCTGTGCCCCCCGGGGTTAGGCATGTTTTCATAGATCTCCTCCATGACCCGGTCAAGTCACAGATGCCTCTGAGACTTTTATACAGTAGGTTCTGCTTTTTCTTGTTCCTTAAATTATTTTTGCACATATGGTCAAAAACACTTCCGGCCTAGATCTTTATCGTTTTCTTGCTGCTTAAGAATGTTCTTCCTCGTTGTCTATTTCAGTCATTCGGCCTGCAGTGCTGCAGCTCCACTGTCGAGGCAAGCGTCACACATGACACCCTTTAGATTTAATTCAAACTTCATGAATAACTTCTGCATTTCGGGCAAAGGAATAACCTCTCCTTGGTGACTATCAGGTAGTGAACCCTCCACCAGAAAAGTTCCATAGTACACCTTTAAATTATGGGCTTGCACTTCTATCTTACTCTCTTTGGGCCTTCTGTTTTCATGTTCCAATAAATAAATAAAAATAATTATTGATCCTGTTACACAGGTTGATGGTGTGATTCCAGCTCCCACAGATGAATACTGTTGCTGTGTTGTTGTTGTTGTTGTGTGTGTGTGTGAGTGTGTGTGTGTGTGTGTGTGTGTGAATGAGTGAGTGGTTCCTTGTTGTAAAACTCTTTGAGCTCCTTGAAGGTGGAAAAGCGCTGTATAAAAATGTGATCATTCACTAGCTCTACCCCTCTGCAGTCACATATGTGGGTGTGACAGGGAGGGTATTCAGGAAGGAAAAAAAGAACGATGCTAACAAAAGTCACAAGATCTCCTTATTTGTTTTTTATATTTACTTAAGAAAATAAGATGAATACTTAAGTGTCCGCCTCCCTCAGGTGTGGGCGGTCTCCATATAGGTCCAGTCATCAAAATAAGGCCCACAGTGAAGAAGGTTACCACTCACTGAGGCATTTCCTAACAACTGTAATACCTGTGCTCAGCTGCAGGGGCCTTCTCCACATATAAGAGCAAAAAAAAGAAACCTTCTCGAATGCTATTTTTAAAGAAATGCAAGAATAGATATACATTTCACTAATGGCATGGATTTTATGGACGACTAAGGATTTTACACACATTTCACTAATATTTTGGTCATCAAAATCTTAATGATGTTGAAATAAGCACTTTCACTTTCTACCACACTGCAGATAAAAACAACAGTGAGGCCTGTAAAAAGATGCTCATCCTCGGAGCACACGGATCATTCTGCAGAGTAATTAAACAAAGTCGGTTTTAGCACTGCTGCTGTTCTCGGGCTGAACTCTTCCAGTTATTTTACCAAGTTGAGCGTCCACACTAAAGGCTGAATGAAGATTTCAAAGAGGAAACAAATGTGTTTTCTCTTATTCTGAGTGTGTTTTAAGAGTCTTCAGAGCCTGCACAGTCTGAGTGTTAGTGGTTCACTCATTAGTGTCTGGAAGCTGCACACTTCCCTCTGTTGATTTCCCACTGTGCATGTGAAAGCCCAAAAGACTCGATCACCGATGACGTTTCAACTCCGGCGGTGGTGAGCAGCTCGAGCCACCAGAAACAACAAGTGAGGATCGACTACTGACGGTGATGAAGAAGAGAAACCGAAAGTTGTAAAAATATAATTCACTGGTAAATAAATGTGATTAAAAACGACATCGGCGATTGAGTCTTTTGGGCTTTGGCCTGTGCAGTGGGAAATCAACAGAGGGAAGTGTGAGGTGCTTATAAAGTTGTTTTCTAACGTTTCCAGACACTAATGAGTGAACCAGGCAGAGCGTTTGGTTTGTTAGACTCGTGGCTGTTGTAAAATGGGTTAAAGTGGTGTTAAGCTTCTTCAGTGTGAAGCAAATTGTCGTTTTACGTGGAAGTTAAGAACTTGCCCCCATCACTACACTAGTTTGTTGTCTTGACAGACTCACTGCCACAACTAGATCTCCACCGAGGAAACACTGATCTGTGCGGTTTTTTTGGCTTCTGACAATATTCCACCACCAACGGACTTTAGCTTCAAACGTGCCAGAGTTCAACTTTAACCACCAAAGTAAACAGCAGGAACTCACATCTACGGGTCCTCATGCAGGAAAATACAGTGATATTGGATCAGTGATTTGGTCTAAGTACTCACCAATTCTGATACCTGAAAAATGTGCAGTATTTGAGCTTTTACCGATTAAAGTATCTTTGTATAATAGTAGGTGCAAACTGATCAGTTTCTTTTTCTTTTTTCTGAATACTGTGATGAGTGGTGAGCTCAAATAGGCTCAGAAGGGTTCAACAAATTGACACCACAGTCCATCACAATATCAACTTCCTGTTAGAGGAGACATTTTGAGGACTTTTTTCCACTAAATTTATACAATATTTTGTTTTGAATTAAGAACTGCTATAGCAACAATTCTACCCATATATTTCTGGCACCACATTACAGTATCTGCAGTGTCAATGAATCCAATATACAGAAAACGTTAAACATGTAAAACAGTGTCAGAATATAAGACAGTTGTATAACCTGCCGTGCCACACTTCTTCAGACTGGTGCCACGAACTGTCATCGGTATAACTTGAGTATAATCTGAAAGAGTGGAACGACCAAAGAGCAAACAGGGGACTGAGCTAAAATTAAATTATTTATAGTATCATACAGTAGAAGTTTAATGTGGTTTAGCAAATACAGAACAATCTCGTAGCAACTGGATTTAGGCCTAATAGTATTTTCCATGTGGCAGTGATGTACATGCACAGGATTTACAATGAATGTAGGTCTGGATTATATGAACACATTTATTCGCTTTTAATATGCCCAGAAAATTAGATTCATTACTTCTACTCCTTATGGCCCTGCATGATTCTGCTAATTTGACCACACTCTCTATTCAGTTTCAATAGGCCTGGCCAACAACCGACACTGTAAAGAAGAAAGGCTTAGTTTCAGAGACATTTGTGGTAGCTACCTCTTCCCTGCAGGCAGATATAAGTCAGTGTCCTCCAGAATTCTTAGCAGAACTGAAGGAGCAGCTTGGTTGAGCGGCGAAACAGCATCTACCAAATATGTCCAGTTGATATATTGAACTTTCTCCTTTTTCAATACTTCTACTACTAGAACTACTATATTTCTACTACAATGACTGTGGCTCAGGCTGTTGGTCATTCTCCTGTCTTTGTGTCCTTGGGCAAGACACTTGATCCACCATACCTATGAATAAATGTGGTTTGTAAATAAAAGCCCACAGTTGAAACATGGGCCCTTCAGGCTTCCACTCAAACAAATCAATATGAAGGGAATGCTACTTTTGTTTTAGCTATAACCGTAAAGTCCTCATTAGCAGGTACACAGGAAAAAGTGTTAAAATCAACTCTCATAGAATCAGTCGTAACATTTTCACAGAGTTTATATGAGTCCAATCTGTTTTTGGAAGAATTAACTAAGTAACACTGAACCAAAGTTTCTGTCTAACCCTGTGGTGGAAAGTTACAGTTACAGTTACAGAACTGTAGTTACTATTACAATTCATTTCAGGTCATCCTGACATCGAAACAGAACAGAATAACAAAACAACTGTCAAAACACAAGTGAGATTAATTGAGTTGTTATTGGAAAGTGTGACGCTAATTTCCTTTAAAGGATGTTGAACCCGTTGGGTTATGGTGACCTGAAGTTATGTAACCAGTGTACGTGACTCTGGGTGTTGTCTCCTGTTCCTTAAAAGTAGAGACCCCCAGTTCTCGGGGCTCTTTTGATGGTCGTGAGCGGAGGAGCCCTTGTTCCTGCGTCTTCTCTCTCTCCCTCAGTTTTCTCGATAGGGTTAATCACAGTGTGACAAGTGCATTCGTTTATATCACCTGCAAATAAATGTCATCAAAACTTTCTATCGGCCTCCGGTGGTTTCATTGAAAACAACAGCAACCCCGAAATCATGAGTCATATTAACATTTTGAGAGTAAACGTTAATAGGACTTTGTAGGGTTATCCTGAGTTAGCTGTTTTATTTTTACACTTTTTTAAAGATGAAATTCTGTACAAAACTGGTTCAAACTGGTCTTCTCTGGCAGGAGTTTGAAGTGGTGGGTGGGAGGTGCCAATTTTTTTTACATTTTATTTTGTATTTATTAACCTGCCTTCTGTTCTAATCAAATGAAGCATGTTTATTAAGGGTTTGAACACAGCCCATGAATGGCTTGGTTTGTTGATAATAGTATAATAATCAGATTATTAATGCTCACACATGTTCTGTTGTTAATGAGCATGATAAAGCATCTACAGCTGACACTAAAGAGCTTCTAAACAAATGACTAGTGATTATTACAGATTTATATATTTTTTATTAAGAAAACTTTTTTAAAAGCGTTGTCAGTAACCATTTATTATTACTCCGTCTACATCCCCAGAGCTCAAAATGCCCTGTTCCACCCTGTAATCACTACCTTTTACCTTTTGTTTAGTAAAGATTGACAATTCCAGTACTGAAATTATCCAAATGACTGATACATACAGTTCCTTTAATCCAAATCATAAACCTGTTAGAATCACACTGAAATAAATCATGCTCTCATTTTTACACTGTCCAATAATGAAAAAGAACATGAGCTCTTATCTTCAATCCACCTTTTACAACTCAGACTTATTCATGCAAGCAGCTGAGTCCAGAATTTCAATACAGAACATCTGATTACACTTCCTTTAAACAGGAACTCGGGCCCGTTTGAAACTAAAGTCCATTGATAGAGGTGGTTGAATTCTGTCAGAAGCCAAAAAACGGCACAGATCAGTGTTTCCTCGGTGGAGATCTCACTGTGGCAGTGAGTCTTTCAAGGCAACAAACTAGTGTAGTGATGGGGGCAAGTTCTGAACTTGCACGTAAAACACCAATTTCCACAAAAGAGGCTTAATACCACTTTAACCCATCTTACAACAGCCACGAGTCTAACAAACAAGACACTCTGCCTGGTTCACTCATTAGTGTCTGGAAACATTAGAAAACAACTTTATCAGCAGCTTTACACTTCCCTCTATTGATTTCCCACTGCACAGGCCAAGCGTTGGAGATAAGTTTGGTATAAGTTACACACAGGGTCAAAGCGCATTACTCAACGTATTTGGACTTATGAGTAACTTCCAGTTAACTTGTGTCAACAATTGCGTAACTTACCTACTACTTATGGTGCACATATGCAGGACGTGCACCATAAGGGATGAGCACATGTCGAGAAATTTTAAGCATGCAGAAAATTTTTGGGTGACCTTGCCGTATGTGGACGTACACCAGCGTGTTTGAGTATGCTCATAACTTACACAAAACTCACCTATAACTTATCTGACTTACGACAGCATATTTGCCAAATTTTTCATACGTTGCCAATACACACATTAGCTAAAATATAATAATTGTGACCATTTACAAGCAAAATGAAGTCAACGTAATTTCCTTTCAAACATACACTGTTTTTTACTTTTGCAGGTGGCACTGTTACATCATTTTTTTTTTACTACTATAGTAATAACGGCCCAATAATGCATTTTGTATATAACATGATGACACATCACTCCAAAGTTTTGCACAAACTTTTTAATGTATAGAGAGGGTCTCGAGTCCAAGTATCTACTTGAGTCTGTTTTGTCCATAACATAAAACAGACAAAATAAATATTAAAACCATAAGCTAATTTAAAATGATACAGCTCATGTAAAGTGTAAAAAGTTCCTCCAGAGTCAGCCACTAGATGGACACAGCACATCTGAAAAACATGAACAGTTCTATGGTGATCCTTCAGGTTTTTATGCTACTTTTTTTACTTTAAGGACGCATTGTATTGCCCTGTGTCTTTTGCATTGGTGTCAGAGGTCGATGCTTCCTACCTGCTAACACAAGTCCAGTATATAGTGAACTTCCTCGGACACAGGTAGGTCATGCATATGGAAATAAGAACCAAAATCATGCAGTTCCTTAAACTCACTGAGATAACAAACACTCAGACGTCCCTTTCCCATCATTATCGCTCATGTCTCTCATAACCGTACTCGTTTTGTAAGTTGTGTGTGAAGCGTTGCCGTGGTGCGTCGGGGCAGAATGCGTGTGCCATCAGCGCGTTTTACCAGCAGCTCTGTAAAAGTCTGCACACACTCTTTAAAATGCAGTGTTTACCCTTCACACATGGGCCCAGCTCCAGCTCCTCTGCTCCCCCTGGCTGCGACATGGGGGAGCTGCACGCATGACAATAGCACTGCTGCGCATGTGAGGCCTGCTGTTTATCAATCAAACTTTATTTATAGAGCGCTTTTCATACAAAAAATGCAACACAAAGCGCTTTACAGTGATTAAAAAGAACAATCCCACATTTCCCACACTGCCCTCCACCCATCACAAAGCTAAACTAAACAGGTGAGTCTAAAGATTTACTATCTGTGACAGTCCCACATAAAGCTAAACTAAAGAAGTGAGTCTAACTGTGACAAAACTATCTTTATTTACTACTAACTCAAACAGGAAACTGTCAGATTACTACCCGTGACTATCTTTCTTAACTCTTTCTCTGTACCAGGGGCTGGCAGCCCACGCCTCTTTATGCTTCTGTTGTGGCTCCTGTGACTTTGGAAAATAAATCAATAAATTTTAATATTTAACTGTGTTTTTATTTTAGTTAGTTCATTTTAAATGTGATTCTAAATGTGTAGATAATGGTAATCATGTAACATTAAAATAAAATGTTTTAAATATTTTTGTTTCTCAAAATATGCGTCAAAGCCGTGATGTGTGGCACCCGACGCATATCCCACCCGGACTTACCGCACCTGCACCAGCAGCAGGATTTAATGAGATTTTTTACCCTGGTAGGTAAATGATGGACAAATCCAAGAAAAAAAAGTTTCTGAAGAAAACAGAACGTTTAATACTCTATGAACAGACGATAAAATGATGACAGAACAGAAACAAAGAGATTTTTGGTTCACTGCAGATGGATATGAACCAAAAAAAACCCCCTGCAGATTGATACTCAGGCACTCAGGCCTCACAGCAAGAAGGTTTGATCCCCGGGTCGCCCGGGCCTTTCTGTGTGGAATTTGCATGTTCTCCTCGTGTCTGGATGGGTTTCCTCCGGGTTTCCCCCATCAACTCAAAACATGCCAACACCCCTATGAACTAACATCAAGGACCATGACGTCCACCCTCCTGTGGGCTCCATTCACAGGGGAGTTGCCGTATTACAATAATTTGTGGAGGCACAAAACTGTGAATCTGCTCCTTTTTCCTCTAAAAATGTTTCACAGACTTAATCCAAAGAATGAAGATGTAAAAGTGCTTAGAACAGTTATTTCTTCATGTCGTCTGCACTGAAACGGAGCAAAGGATCATGGTCTATTTAGTTCCCTTTGTTTTTTTTTTTTTAGCTATTTCTGCATCAGAACTATTCATTTAAGCAAAAAGACTTGTGATTCGATATATTGTGACGATCCACGATATTACTGTGAGACCTTTGACGATACGATATCACCAGATTTAGGTTAACTAATAATGGTAAAGAAGGCACAGAAGTTTATCATTTATAATCATATCAAAATAAGATAAATGACAATGAAGAATATGAGGATTTTTTTTCTCCATTCATGATCGGACAAACTAATAATAAGGCTCAAAAGTTTATTGTTTATGATCATACAAAATAAACCACAATGAGAATGAAGAAATGTAAAGATTTTATTTTTTTCTTTTATGGTCGTACAAAGTAATAATAAAAAAAGCACAAAATTTACCGTTTATGATCGTATCAGAATAAAAGGTAAAGGTAAAGAATCTTTGCAACACTAAAGCTGCTTTGTAAAAAATCGGGTATAGGATCTATTAAAGGAAATGTGTGGATACAGTCCCTAGAAGAAAAACACTCCAGTTCAGCCAGTATCATGACATCAGCTGCAGCACAACAGACTGGCCTCTCCTGGGGATCAGTCCAGTCTGGGCCGGACACACAGCATCCTGAATCCTGGATGTTTGGGGAGTCTAACCCTCATCCCTGGAGACGGGACTGGATTAGGAGGGGATTTAAAGTCATCCTTTGAGGGCAAGGAGACGTGGAGCGGAGGATGTTATCATATTTCTGACATGTAGCTGTCGGCTCCTCTGATACAGCTGCACGTCCCGCTCACTACCTTTGAAAAAAAGAATTAAAACACAAGAATGACGACACAACGCTGTCAAATCCTATGCCACACAGATTAAGAACGTGAAAATGGAGATGGAAGTGGGTACGTCACAGCGGGCCAGGATGAGGTGGGCGTGGCACTCGGGGGGTCCGCCTCCACCCACTTCTCCTGACGTAGAAAAAAGAACAAATACAAAATAGACTAAAACTTAAACGTCAAACCGGAGTTAATGAGAAAACAACCTGCAAAGGTCATATAAACCACGACTAAACCAGAACTAAACCAGGACTAAACCAGGTCTAAACCAGGACTAAACCAGGTCTAAACCAGGACTAAACCAGGTCTAAACCAGGACTAAACTAGGACTAAACCAGGACTAAACCAGGACTAAACCAGAACTAAACCAGGACTAAACCAGTTCTAAACCAGGACAAAACCAGGTCTAAGCTAGTTCTAAACCAGGACTAAACCAGGACTAAAGCAGGTCTAAACCAGGACTAAGCCAGGTCTAAACCAGAACTAAACCAAGACTAAACCAGGACTAAACCAGAACTAAACTAGGACTAAACCAGGTCTAAACTAGTTCTAAACCGGGACTAAACCAGGTCTAAACCAGTTCTAAACCAGGTCTAAACCAGTTCTCAACCAAGACTAAAGCAGGTCTAAACCATGACTAAATCAGGACTAAAGCAGGTCTAAACCAGGTCTAAACCAGGACTAAAGCAGGAGTAAACCAGGACTAAAGCAGGTCTAAAGCAGGTCTAAACCAGGTCTAAACCAGGACTAAAGCAGGAGTAAACCAGGACTAAAGCAGGACTAAAGCAGGTCTAAACCAGGTCTAAACCAGGTCTAAACCAGGTCTAAATCAGGACTAAAGCAGGAGTAAGCCAGGACTAAAGCAGGATTAAAGCAGGTCTAAACGAGGTCTAAACCAGGTCTAAACCAGGACTAAAGCAGGAGTAAACCAGCAGGTGTATCCGTGTAGACCTATGTTCTGTAGGTAATCATGAATTGCGTTAATGTTAATAACATGAGTTTTTCTAATTTTAAACCTAAAAAAATGCCAAATTATTCAAATGACAAACCCACTGGTCACTTGTTTATTTATTAATGTTTATTTGGTATAACTCTGTCTTACCTCAGCTCACTCCTGCACATCCACAACTCCAAACACACACTGTGCTCCAACAGTTATTATTTAACAGTTATACAATTATTCCCTAAATTTGATCTGGCTTTGGCTCTCTTTGACCATTCACTGCATCCTATTAATGTAAAAGAACCGGTTGTCTCCTCGGTATCATAGATGCACAAATCTGTCAGTCTGTGCTAATATCGACATCACAAAATAGATTTTTAATTTTAATTGTAGAATCACTCTGAGTGAACAAGTTATTTATGTTTTCTTCATGACCATATTGTTAGTGTTGCTCAGTCGTTCACTAATGCTCGTCTTCATGGACAGAATCTGTTCTTTGTCGACCTTGTTGGATGAAGATTTGGTGTTGGGGCAGATTTATGAAGCTGCTCAAAAATATGCAACACTTTTCCACAGGAATTGTGCCACAGAAAAGCACTGACCGGAAGTTGCGCGACTCAACATTGCTGCACTTCCTGCCGGTGTGATAAAGTCTATTGTCGTGTCAGAGCATGGATGATGTAGGCTTGTGGGCGGAGCCTTGCACAGAATCTAACCATGAGGAGAGCTTGAATAGCGCCCGGGACAGATTACTAGATTACTCAAAGATTTATGGATGCCATCTAAAACCAGGCAGGTTTTTGAAAGTTAGACTTCGCTTAATACCCTCTTTAATGTAGTAAGGGCAAAAACATATATCTTTTGTTTTGTTTCTTTTTACCTTCTTTGTCTTATTATAATATTTTCTTGAGTGACAACTGCAGTTTCCACAACAAAGGGCAGAAATGCAGGTGTTTGGTGAATGGTTTGCGTGCGTTGATGCAATGTCAGGAATGCTTTTGGAGCATTGAGCTGCATTATCCACACAGCTCCATGGCAACACTCCAATCACACTCCCCCACACAGAGGAGTCCAGTCTGGGCCGGATACAGCATCCTGCATCCTGGATGTTTGGGGAGTCTAACCCACAACCCTGGAGACCTGACGGGATTAAGAGCTTTCAATTGCAGAGGTCATAATGCTGAGATCTTAGGTGGGTTACTTTGGTGAAGCAGCATATTATCCAGTTTAAAAAGAGTCATGTGGGGTGGTGCTTAGACCCCTGTTTGAAATCCATACTGTCTTTGTGCTCCTGGGCAAGCTGTTAAAAAAAAAATTGTACAGGTCAATTTTTATAATAATAATAATGCATCAGTTTTATATAGCGCTTTTCAGGACACTCAAAGATGCTTTACAGAGCATTATTCATTCACTCCAAGCCCGGTGGTGGTAAACTACTATTGTAGCCACAGCTGCCCTGGGGCAGACTGACGGAAGCGAGGCTCCAATCTGCGCCATTGGCCCCTCCGACCACCATTCACACACACCACTTTCATACTAGGCAATGTGGGTGATGTGCCTTGCCTAAGAGCACTACGACAGTTTTTTTGCGACTGGCGCCCCACTGTGGCACCTGGAATTCCCAGTGGTCTCCCATCCAAGTACTAACCAGGGCCGGCCCTTCTTAGCTTCTGAGATCTGACGGGATCAGGCTTTGACAAGCCGGTATGACCACTAATTTTTATGCCATATGTATCTCTATTGCAGAATGTTATGTGGACAGAAGTGATGAAGGTGGAGAAAAGCTGAGGTCAGACAGGGGGTCAGCAGAAGGTCAGAGGTCAAGATGGCATCAAAAGGTCCCTCAGACATGAGAGTGGGGGCCACTTGTAAATACTAGTGAGTTAAGTCCACCGGTAAACAGTTTGAAAAGGCTTAGGAAGAGGCAGGGCCTACAAACAGGAAGCTCAGGGGAGTCCACTGTGTTAAGAAGGGGTGGTGCAGTGTATGAGTGCAGTGTGATGTTTTTGTCAGTCAGGGGTGGCCCAAGCATTTGGCTGTCCTGCCAAAGCCTGGTCAGCCAAGACTCCATGCCTTCCTTATACTATACAAAGATGTGCAGTCTGGGGGTCTGGATTGAGCAGTTTGTGCATAACAGTAAAGCTGAAGACCTGCTCATTCTTCTCATTCAGCAGATCGCTTGTGCAGGTTGTGAATATCACAGTAAAAACACGACACTCTTTAAAAAGTGCAGTTTATGACTTCTGTCACTGTGATCCTCAGAGCTGCCTCACTATAACAAAGTCTATTGCTAATAATAAAACATGACTATACTTCCCAAAATTACTTGGGACTGGGACACTATAAGACACCTCAAAATGCACCAAACAACTGGAAATGTGCTTTGTTAGATTCCAGATTTTCTGGGGAAGGATCCCCAGACCCCTGCTCTCAATAAGGCCGATAACACACACAGTTTGGACAGAGTTATTTTCCCTGGCCACCCCAAAATCTATGCTCCTGGTGGCCATCCTGTCCTGAAGGTGCCACTGCATGTTCCACATGTGATGAGCGTGACTGACCGATCAGCGAATCAAAGAAACACAGGGTCTGTTCATAGCAAAACAAACATGGCACTTGTGCACTTGAAATGCAGAGAGCTGAGGCTGAGGCAGTCTGTAGAATGTTTAGATCCACACTTCACCAACTCTTCACTACGCACTTACAACATGTGTGGGCTTCAAGTGACCTCACAGGGCATTTCACTGCAATGTTTTCACACAGCACAGAGTTTATACCTCAGAAACTGTGCAGTGAATGTAAAGGAACGCCCTAACCATTAAAACAATATTTTAAATAAATGATTGGGTCAGGACCATTCCATCTTGTTCATTGTAAACCATAATGTTGATCTAAAAGGGCTTAGTAAAATAAACAGGTCCACTGACGTCCTGTTCAGAATTGCCTTCATAGTGACTTCACCGCAGCAACAGTAGAGTAAGTTTGTGTTTTTATTGTTGAAACATGCCTATGTGACATTTTTATGACCCGGGATCTACATATTTTAAATAATCAGAAGGAGAGAAAGTAAAGTGGGTAGAGACGGGGTAGGTGAACACAGACATTTTCAGAACACTCAAGCCTTGACTGCAGGACAATACAGGATTAGAGGGAACACTAAAAGCTCACAAATGCTGATTTGACATAATATGTCTCCTTTAAGTCTATCTGGTGTTGATTTGTTTTCCAGCAGTGCTGAAACCATCAAAATAATTCACATTTTAATATACTGTAAGATTTTGTCTTTGTAGCATGTTCATTACACTTCAGAATATGTTCCATTGTAGAAGAAAGCCTTATCAGTGACACAGTGGCCGACAGTGGCTGGAGTCCACCTCTGCACTTGGGGCACTCTATCGGGCCCGGGCCGGACGATCACCGTGCTGCGCGATGACAGGGATGGATCCTCATCAAAGAAGTTAAAGGGCCTCAGGAAGAAGCCCACGGCATTCCCCGGAGTGGCCGTGTTTGGAATGTCCTCTGAGTGAGGCACATGGAGGAAGCCCACCGTCACCCAGGCAACCAGGTCCTGTGCATAGAGGGTCAGCAAGAGAGCTCCATGATCATTAATGCAGAACAACTGGGCCCTAAACATGCTTCAAATTGCTTAATCAAAACTACAGCAACTATATCATTTTGATTACATTGTTGTTTGTCACTTTGCTCATAAAACTGACATGCCATGAGTTTATTCAAATTTTCAGATAGCTGTCAGAGTATCTAAAATGGAACGGAACAAATCCTGCTTATTTATGAGTTCATTTATTCACCTCTTTTAATGTGCACTGTCCCTTTGATAAATGAACAAAATAGCATTATTTTAAACTATCTGCCTTGTGCCAAACCTGTAGCACACATGGTGCTGTATACAGACCTGTTTGACCAGGTCCTCGTTGTTGCGGATGTAGTCCTCAAAAGACACGGCAGGCTCCCAGGGGTCATTCTGAGTGTATATGCTGCTGCTGCTGCTCTCACTGTCCTTGTGCCGAGTCACTGCCAGAGGGTATCTGCAGAGGAACATGGATCATTTAGAACATGAAGATGCCCCATGTGCCGCAGGCTCTTGTAACCCTCCTGGCTGATCCATTTCAAGTCTAAGCTACGTTTGGTACAGAACAGAAAGTGATAAATTAAAGAAAAATTTGCTAAAAAAATAGCAAGGGTAGAAAAGTGTAGGTATGATACTACACATTTACAGATTTAGACAAAACTTGTGTTTTATTAGTGTAGCATGTCATTTGGCAGCTGTGATTGGCTAAAACTGAAAGTCTGACCTCTTGAAAATGATTTCACATCAGTATTACAGAGCTAACATTATTAGCACTGTAATAGTGCCAGAATACTGTTAGAGGGGAGAATGTGTTATGACCGATGACCTTAGAACATGTACTCACACACACAAAACATAAGGAATAACTTCAAATATTAACAATTTTGGCAATAAATTTGACTCAGCTCACCCAAAGGTTGACCTCTACCAGTGTATATTGTTCCATTGGGCAAAACATTTTAACCTGCCATGCCTTCATTTGCATATACTTGTGTATGTGTAAGTGGGTAAATTGTTCTTAGTGTAAAGCAATTAACTTAATGAGGTGAAATACAGCTGTATAAACTGAAACCATTTCACTCTTGACTATTCACCTTCACCGCTGAGTACAAGTAATAACTATGATGGGCCTTTCTGTTAAAAAAAGGATAAGTTGTCCTCCACCTTGCCCAGCTGATGCCGTTCTCCTCCCTCCAGCCTCGGGGCAGGACGCTGTGGGCGTGGGAGTTGAACTGGATGCGGTAGCCTTTGTGGTGGCCCCATTTGTTCTTCTCAACGGGGTTGTAAAAGTGCGTGTAGCGGGGGAACTTTTTGCCGAAGCGGAAGGCAGCGGACTTCTCTGTCTTGTGCTCTGTCCGGTGGAGCCTGGACTGGACAATGGAATGCCTAGGACTCCAGGGATTGGTGAAGTTGACGTATTTCAGGTCAATTGTTTCAAAGCTGTTTTCTCGACCTGAGTAAAGATAAGACAGAAAGTACACACCAAGGGTCAGGCCATATATCACAGCTCTGCGTGCACACGTTACAGTCTTCAGGGAAACTCTTCAAATTTAAAAGAATTTATGTGATGTAAGTTTTATAAAAGCTATAATAATATTGAACCTGTTTTGCCTAAACCTGCAAATAGAGTACACAGAAGTTTTTCACATACCTAGATATGCCACGTGGAAGCTCAGAACCTCCAGAATTCCCTTTCTGAGCTCCAGCACTAGCACTGACTCATGATTGGTGCAGGTCCTGGGGTTTAGGTAGAGACCGTTCAGATCAGAGAAAGGAATTTTAGGTTTAAACACACTGGATTTCAGCAGTGAACCTGGCAACTGAAAATTAGAGGCAAGCTGCTTTTTGATTGGATAATCTTGAGAACCAAAATTACAACATAAACCACTTGGCCATCCAGTCAAATGTTTTTGTAATTAAGAATTGTTACCATCAACAGATATTTGATTTGAACATGTTTACCTTAGATCCAAGGACACAGGTCATCTTTATGGAATCTAAAATCTAAATCTTACATTCAGTTCTTTGAGACGGTCTATTGTTTTTGCAGTCATGTTGGTTAGGTATTAGGTCAGGCTGTTTAATCGTGCAGCACACTTTATGGCACTTTATGGCATGAAAAGTGCAAAGGTCATCTCGTCTAGACTCGCAACAGTAATCTCAGTGTTAGTCTATCAATCAATCAATCAAACTTTATTTATAGAGCGCTTTTCATACAAAAATGCAACACAAAGCACTTTACAGTAATTAAAAAAGAACAATCCCACATTTCCTCTCCACCCTCCACCCCCCACAAAACTTAACTAAACATATGAGTCTAGAGATTACAATCCCACATAAAGCTGAACTAAACAAGTAAGTCTAACTGTGACATAACTATCTTTATTTACAACTAACTGAAACGGGAAACTATGAGATTACTACTGTGACATACTATCTTTCATAACTCTTTATACTAACTATAATAACTATAACTAACTACTACAGTGAAAGAAGGAAAATAGAGGAAGAACAACAAAAGGAACACATATATACATTATGACACAACATTAAATTATGACACGAAATTGCAATCGGGAGGAGGAGTCAGGGGAGGTGGAGACAGTCCTGAAGGCAGTGTCCAGAAACAGACCCGCCCATCAGGTTGGGACGAAGCATGCGAGGGGTTTGGAAAGGGGGCCAGACTCTCTCTGCTGCACTCTCAGGGCGGATGAGACGGCCTTGTCCGACGCTGGGGAGTTGAAAGATAAGATTGGGTTGTTTTGTTTTAGAACAAGCAGCTACGTCAAATTTCCATAACACTGCTCTGTTTGTCCATTGGTCTTCAAGGTCATTTCTATGCAGAACTCCAAGTTTCCTCCAGATTTTATCCAAAAATTGCGATTTAGAGCCACCATGTCCAAGCATGTCCATCAGCAGTCAGTGACCACAACCTCGGCCGATAGTCACAGTTCGAGTACTTGAAGCTCTGCCCCTCACTCCAATTTCCGGGCAGCCAAGTGGGGCTCTGAAAAGCTGCCTCAGTATTTGAATTTTCGGAAAAATCAGGTCCATGCGTGATCCAAAGTGCAAAGTCCCGTAATCCTGGTTCCGAATAGATAGATCCTCTGTGTCCAAAGAACATGCAGGTTCGCCCGACCCTGCTTGTCTTGTTAAAGTGTCAATTTTGTTAAAAGACCAATTTATCAAATCCATAGTTAATTTAGTTTTGGAGAGTAAAGCGGAGAGAGTCGAGAAAGAAGACATTAGACAAGACGAGACATAGAAACAAAGTCTAAGTGATGGGGATCAGTATTTGTTTAGACTACCATCAGAATTTTCACCATTTTACCCTTAACGCTCTAGACGTTTGGCCATTAGACTGGTTTATGATGTGGATTATTGCACTGTTATACCAAAGACACCTTAAGCTTAGTCCTGTTGACATTTCTTGCTGTGTAACTCTGTGACCAATCGCTGCTACTGCATGTTTTAGTACAGTAATGTAAAGAAAAATTTCCTCCAGCTTGGACCAGTTTGTTATATTACGTATAAAACTTATGGATGAGTTTGGCAGATTTAAAATGTACTTCAACCTTCCGCAGTGTGAAAATCGAGTACCCCAGCTATAACTGATATGAATGAGGTCTCTTAGTTGAAAGAGTAACATATACGTATTTATCAATAATAAAATTATGTCCTACCTGCGATATCCAGGTCCACTTTAAAATGGATGAGGTGGGTGTGCAGGTTCCCCAGGACATAGTGGAACACTTTGGTGCCGTAGTTGAGACCGTTTGGAGTGAAGAACGTTGCATGGATATATCCCGTGGCACTGACCCTGACCTCCACAACCCCATTCTGGTAGAAGAGGAAGTCCCAGATATAGTCGTAGTTATAGACTGTGGAAGTTGTCCTGAGCACCAGCACCGTGTTCTCCAGCCCGGCGTAGAAGTTGTACCCTCCACTGAAGTTCGAATTGAAATGCCTTCTGAGTGGCATCCCCGTGGTCATCTCAAAGATACAGAGCGCGTTCTTGTGGCGTACCGGCTTATCCGTGTCATAGAAGTGGTAGAGGTCAACAAATGTGGCAATTTCGGGACAGTCGATCCCAGGTGCGAGCTCAAACGAGGAGGTACCCATCGCCCAACCAGCGTCGATGTACTTGGTCTGCATTGCGGCCGGGGTATCTCCAGCATAGAAAGCGATAGCTTCTTGGAGGCTGATCTCGTATGCAATTCTTTCTCCGTTAAAACGTAAATCAAAGACTTGAAGACCTGCAGATGCTCGTACGCGGTAAGAAAATGACCACCCGGCGTACTCAACGAAGTTTCTGTCAACGTGGTAGCGGTGGCCTTGCGGTTCTACAAGTTTTGCTCCATGGATGTCCGTTGGGGTGTTGCTGTGGCCACGCGGAATGTATGTTGAATAAATATCGTCCTGATCTGGTAGCATTGGAATCTCCAGTATTCCTTGTTCATATTGTTCAAGAAGTTCTTCAATACTGTCAAAGTACATGCTATTGAACCAGACCTTTTCTACACTCCACTTTTCTGGATCTAGGTCTTGGTGGTTGATCAGAATCTCAAGTCCGATTGGGTGGATGAAGTAACCCTCCACAAACTTCTGCAGCATTACCCAAGATCTTCTCTCTCCTGGCTCCAGTCCACGTGGGGCTATATCAGAAAATGTCAAACAGCGATCGGTGCAGTTGGTGTAAGAGAACCCTCCTGTTAGCTCTTTTAAAAGTTTATGAGCTTTGGTAGCAATTTTTACCAAAACATCTTCAACATACGAATTTTCGACCCTAGTGATCGGCCTGGACTCGAAGCGGATTGGTCTATTTCCTTTAAAAGTTTTGATGTGGTGGGAGTCTGGGGTGGGAAGGGGACTGACGATGTATTCCGTGATATTGGGTTTGGTCTGGTTTCCAAACTGGACCACGACGCGGGCCTGGCGAGGGGGTCTGGCGTGTCCGCGGTCCAGAGATCGAAGTGCTTCATGCTTCCTGGGCACATGGAGTTCTATGAGGAGGATGCTGTTCTTCTTCAGGCTGGGATTCTGGGTGCTGGTCAGACCGAGCTCTGGGATGTTGTGGAGATAAGAGTGTACGGCTTTGAGCTCCCGAACAGACAGGTCAGCGAACATGGGCGAGCCGTGGTGCGCCCAGTCACGATCTCTGTCACCATTGCAAGGAGCCAGGAGAAGCAGCGGGAGGAGGCATAGGATCTTCATGGCTGAAAAACAGAAAATAAAACATAAACAAAAACATATCTGGTATACTTGTATTTTATTATGTTTCAGCAAGTTTGAGTAATCCTCGAAATGTTATCTGCATCCAGCTCAAAATGCTTTGTTCCATTTTGTTTATTTACATTGCAATCGCCATATTCACTGGTTTGATGATCAGAATTGTTGTATTTCATGCTGAGTTTGTACAGGTAGTGGTCTAGCAAATACATATTATTGTTAAAATGCATTCCTCTTAAAAAGGTGATATTTTGGAGGATATCATGTGCAATATAATAGTTATATAACATTGTATGGTGAGTCATGTATGTCTCATCATATTGAATCACCGTGGACCTTGTGATTCCATAACCTGGCTCACACTACATCTCACCACAGATGATCAGAGAAGGAGGAACGTCATGACGACTGTTTGAATCTGACTGGTTGACGTGTCACAAGAGCAGAACAAACTGAAAAATCAAACTTTTGTCACATCCAGCTAAAAAAAAGCACAGACATCCTCCCTGTTCATAAATGCACAACTTCTGCACAGTTTTCATTTTTAGGCGCTTCGTCTTTGGCTTCTGCACAAACCTGAAGGCTGCTCTGTGATTGGTCTAACCACTGCTGGGTGAATTTAAACCTTACAGCGGGAGTATCTCAAGATTCTCGTGAGTTTGCGTACTCACAAATATCGCCAGAATCCATCTTGCTGTAAAAGGTTTGTGATTTCCAGCCTTAGTGCTAGTCAGTGGGGATGGGGCCGAGACAATCTACCTGCATTTAAAATGCACCTTTGCTGGAGTCATTCCAGTGCTCACAGTTCACTATAGAGTTGATTAATTGATAGATAAATACTTTACTGATGCCTAGTCAAATTCAAAGTTTGGCAGCAGCATAGAAACACACATAGCACCATAGAAAAGATATAAAATTATATTAAAATTAACAGTCTAACCTTTTGCATTCATCAACTATAAGAATGTTCATCCTCTGCGCAGCTGTAAGGACCCCAACACTTTTATTGTAAAATAGATTTGTATACTGCACTTTTCCACCTTCAAAGCTCAAAGTGCTTTACATCAATCAATCACTCACCCATTCACACACACATTCATACACAGTGTATGCAGACACTGGGGGTGTGTGTGTGGGGCACAACAGGAAAGGCCTCATTCTTACTCTGCTCTGGTGTTGATTGGTGATGAAATGGTTCATTCCCTCAAAGTATTTCCTCTGGAAGCTCTTCTGCCACATGGTGTAAAAAGCATAGCATCTCAAATGTCCAAAGCTTTTCATGGTCTCCATGGGGATACGGGTGTCCATTGAACTGTACATGCTGCACTTCTTAGTTGGTCAAAACCCAAGAAATTGAAAACTGTGCTCAAAAACAAACAAGTCCAAGTTTAAAAAGCTGAAAAAACCTCCTGCGCTGATGGATTTTATGTAATAAATACACTAAAGCCACTGAATCAACCTGGTCTGCCATCGTTCTGGGAAAAGACCGGGAAATGGTGCTTGTTTCCAGGGCAATGGAATCATCAAGAATTTTTCTCCCATTCATCCACGGTCATCTGAATTCAAATACAAAGGCATCCAACTAAAGCAGAGGTCACCAACCCTATGCCCGCGGGCACCCGGTCGCCCGTCTCAGTCGCCCGCCACTGTTCTGTTTCTAAAAATAGAACAGGTTGACTTATCCACAGGCTGTGTACTTTAATCCAAAGCCCTCTTTAAAACAGCTCGAAACCGTGCTTATGTTGCTTGTGCTACAGTACGAAACTGAGAAGTCCCAGTTGGAGGTGAGCCAAAGTAAGGCACATTTACTCTGGGCATTTACAAAGAGAAAGTGTCCTGCACTTTGCCTCAGTGCAAAAAGTTCTAAATGACAATGCGTCTGCATCTGTGGTGTTTGATAAGGTAGCAGAAAAATTCTGCCAAGTGATTAACAGACTGATGCAAGAGTTTGAGAAGAGTGATTTTGATCAAATGGAGCTGTGTGTGTCATTCATTTCAAATCCCTTTAGTGTCAGTGTACATTACCAACACAACTGAGAAACTAAGTACAACCTTCAACTTGGTTGCAGGGCAAGTAGAAATGGAAAGAGTGACTTTTCAAAATGACCTACACCTCAAAGCCCATCTGGGTAACCCAAACTTTTGGAACCTAGTGGACACAGAGAAGTACAAAACTGTCTGTACAGCAGCTATGAAGCCTGGTGGCCTTTTTGGATCCACTTATCTCTGTGAATCAGCCTTTTCCAACTAACTGATTCACATTTGCAGGAGTCACTGAGAGTGGCAGTGTCCAACTATACACCAGAATACAGCAAACTATAACAAAATGGATTGCCAAGATTCTCATTAACTGCAACATAGTTTAATAGAGTGTTTTTGTTAAACACATGTTACCAGATTATTGCTGTTACCAGGATGAAGTGTCTGTTTTGTTTAAAACAAAAATGAGAAGAATACTACTGTTAAGTATACTACTACATTACAACATAATTACTACATTACATTACTACATTAATAATGAATTTGTGACACGTTCATTAATTTGCAGAAAATAAATGTTGCTTTGACAAATATGATCAAGTAACTAACAAATGGTTACTAATGCAGGTATAGAATGTAATTGAATAATACAGTGTAATAGTGTATTTTTAGTCTTGGATTATCTGTATTCAGCTGGTAGCCCTCGTAATATTTGATGATATTAAGGTAGTCCTCAGCTCTGAAAAGGTTGGTGACCCCTGAACTAGAGGTGTCCAGCGCATTTTTTGACACTCCAGTGTAAATGCACCAAAAGTGTAATCTCCAAAACAAGGGTATGAATTTATATTAGTGCATTTGGTGGTTTCATGGCCTACTCACTTTCTGTGAGAGACTAACTGCAGCCAAGTCATTTACAGGCACATTTTAGAATACTCCAGCTGCCTTGTCAAAGTTTTATTGAGAAAAGCATTTTTTTGTTCGAATGTAGTAGTAGTAGTAGTAGTAGTAGTAGTAGTAGTAGTAGTTGTTGTTGTTGTTGTAGTAATAATAATAATAATAAGTCCAAAGAAATCATTTCAAGTTTTTCATGTTCTGACTTGCTTTGGTGGGATAGTACCTGTGATGAATATTTATAATAGTTTTACATCAGTTAAGTTAAACGCTGAATACACGTGCAGTCCGGAGGTGTCATGATGCTCCAGATGAATTCAGTTGGAATCTATTTTTGCCAGAGTGACTGCAGCTTTTTCCTTTAATAAATAACTAGTAATGTCATGAACACATGATCTCTGTGCAGCCTTCAAAGGCGGTGACTGCAGCAGCACAGCTCTGGTTCTCATGTGAGGGTCACAATAAGACCAGTCCCACACTGAGCTCTGTTAGACTGTCTCCTCCTGCTGCAGAATAAAACTTTAAAAAGGCATTTTGTTTTGGAGGTCTTTATTTTCTCTTCTTGCAGTGCTAAAGGACATTTTCAGAAGTGATGTCATGAAGTGGTAGTTTTCAAATGAACAGCTCCTTTTACCTTTTGTTCAGCAGAGATTGGCAATTCCAGGTCAGACATGATCCACATGCACATAAAGGTGTATGGAGTTTAAAAACACAGTGGAGCACTTTTTATCACATGACATCACAAGGTGAAACCGTGTTTTTGTTTGAGAGAAGAACTCTTTTGTGTGAATGAAACAAAACAACTCCAGGTCTGTTTGTGATGAACAAACAACATTAGAACAGAGATCAGAAAACAGTGTAATAGGGGCCTTTAGCTGTGTCTTAGTGAAATGAGTCTAACCTGACATGCGCACTGAAACAGCAGGATGGAGAAAGGAGATGTTAGCATATTGACCTGGAGTGGTGCTGCAGACGGACTGTGCTCTGACTGTTCACACCTCACACATAAGCCTCCACCTCCATTGTCCCTGCCCCTGAGTGTTCGGAGCCTATAGTACAACATGTACAGTGCACTCTTTTCTCTTCTGAAAATACCACTAAGGTCATGGGCCCTAAGGAAAATTACACATGCTGGTCAGGAGCCAGATCATGTTTTAGAATAATTACCTCTGGTTCACTGGAAAGAACAATGACAACATTCCATTACATCATGCTTCCATTGTATACACTTTTAGTGCTTTTTAAGAACCGACTGCAACACTCACTCCATGTATGCCCCATAGGAGTGAGATGAAGTAAGAGTTCTTTCTTTACAAAAATAAATCCTGGTTTCTTAAAGGTGTCCACCACGCACCACTTAACCAGTTTGATTTTGACAAGTCTGAAGGAGCAGTACCTGATTTTTACTGTCTCACAAAAAGGAAAAACAGAACTAGTGCTTATAAACTGGATCACTGCTAACAAACTTTTCCCAGAGTTGATGGTAAAGCTAACATCAACTAGCATGCTAAGGCGCATTTCCTAATTATAGGACAATAAAAAGATGAATGATTTCTAAGATGCAAAAGGTACACAACAGACTTATTTTACCCTCAAGAACTGCTTATAAACCATATCTGTACTGAGGCATTTTGTTTAAATACATGGACTGTTGATTTGAGCTGTTGTGAATTTAGATGAAGCTCAGTGACCCAAGTCCTGCTCCAATTCAAATCCACTTCTCGGCAAGTCCACTGGAATCCCCAAATGAGAACTGGCTGCTCCCATTTAACTAGGGATGCACTGGAGGACACTTGTCTGTACTCGGCCCAGTATTTCCCACAATGCACCTCACATAATGCATGCACCACATGCCCACAGAGCGAGCTCTCAGGCTCAGAGAAATGAGCGTGGAAATCAGTGCAGTTAATGATCAGGTCGAATGGTTTTATTTGTAACAATTTTAATAAACGTGACACGTTTTTCATCCTGGTAAACCTCCGTATGCTCTGTTGTAGCAAGCATGATGAATAAACCTTGCTTCAACACTGCTTCAGTATCTTCATAATTTTAAATATATATTATTTTTAGCATAATTATTTTTTTCTCATTATATTTTACTTTAGAATTCTTTAAATATTAAAAGTGTAATGATTAATGTTGGTGTAAATTTACATAGTCACTCAAAAAACGTAATTAGGCAATATGTTTTTATTTTATTTTTATAAAGCATACTTAGCTTTTCTTATAGAGAGCTCCCACGTGAGCTTTATTTCCTGTGATATCATCATGTCCACCCATCTCAAAAGCTGAGAGACAGTGTGTGCTCATCAGTGGCGGCTGGTGAATAGAGGGCGCAAATGCGCCGCACTCCCTAACTTAACCTTGATAAAAAAATTAAAAATAAAAAAAAATAGTTATTTTGTATTAGGCTATATGGTTAATATTTTGTTTAAAATTGAATGTGTATCTGCATAGACATGTTTTTATTATGTTAAATGTGCTCATATCGCTGTATTTGAGTCATGTGGTGCATTTGAGTGCGCACAGTCGCTGCACCCCAATGGAGGTCTATGGAAGGGGCTCAATTTTTCAGAAAATTTGACGTCATTATGTTGCTTCTGGGCGGCATGGTGGCAACACTCATGCTTCACAGCAAGAAGGTTGCGGGTGTCTGGATGGATTTTCTCTGGGGGCTCCGGTTTCCCCCATCAACTCAAAACATGCAGCACCTGAACTAACATCAAGGACCATGACGTCCACCCTCCTGTGGGCTCACCACTCACAGAGGGGTTCATGGAGGGGTCAGGTGTGATGAGAATTGGGCAGCAAGCTGTCCCCGCAACCCAGCTGGATTAAGCGGGAGAAGATGGATGAATGGATGGTTGCTTCTGCCCATTAGTTCACAGAGTAGGGTGGGGGTGCACTCAAATCAAGTGATTGGTCTTTAGAAACATTATCACAATTCTGTCCTATGAGGATTCAGCTGCTCTGTCCCGCCTCACCCCAACAGGCTAATGCTAATGCTACAGGCTAATGCTACTGCTACAGGCTAATGAATGGAGAACTACAGAGCTGTGTGCTATACAAGTTATGGCGCGTTCAACTTCAGTCAAAGTGCGTCTGAGGAACAGTTTTCAGGGAGTAACATGTCTTGTCTTCAGCGGGACCCTTCTGCCAAACAAGAAAAGTGGCATTGAGCTGAAATGAATGCAATGGCTGCGGTGACATCCTACGGCTCTTGATTGACACACTGGCTAATGGCGGCTAGCTATTTTCGTCTAAACATTCACACAGGAAAGTGGAAGGAGAGACCGAAAACACCGGACACATGGACACAGACCAGGCAGCAACCAGACCTACAGCAACCGCTGCCGCCGCAGGTGCACGCTCCGCCGGGGCTGGTGCACTCGCGGCCGAGACTCATGGCATCGTTTCTGGCTGTAAAATTTTGACCTGAGCATAGCGTGCAGAGGGTTTACATCAACTTTCAGATTGAAGTGGGAAGTGGGATTAAGACGAGTTTTACAAACAGCTCGTGCATTCGGCTCCAGGACCTTGTGTCACGGACCTGATTGGCAGTGTCGGCTGGTGGTGTAACTTTTTGGGGGCGCATAGGTCAAAATTATAAATATGTATTATAAATATATATATATATATATATATATATATACATAATGTATGGGCTATATAAAATTAATAACAAATGCCAGAAACAGGCAGTCATTTTGGTCACTATTGTCTGAACTTTATCAAGAGCACAATGCAAAGCCAAGCGCAAAGTTTACGCAGCAGCACAACCTGATCCAATACTCACACCCAACCCCAACAATGCAAACAAAGATAAGAGGCTACATCACATCCCTGCATCAGCGCCGCTCCTACAGCACATGGCTGAAACACCGGAGCGGCTCTGTCACTCATTCATTTACGCATTTACCTGTTAACACTGTTACCTGTGAGGCTCCGTCCTCAGATTTGCCCCAAACTAACAAAAACAAGCCTCTTACCTTCTCCAGGGGACTGATGCAGAGTGTGTCCTCTACCCACTGTCCTGTTGGTTCTGTCTCCAATATGTCCCGTCCCAGTCCAGTCAGGTCCACAGGAACCGAGTGCACGAGCTGGTTCTAAAACTAGTCTTAATCCCACTTCCCACTTCAATCTGAAAGTTACGCCAGTCCGTATTTGCACCAGGGGGACTTAAATCCTCTGCGCTACGCCCAGATCAAACTTTTACGCCCAGAAACGATTCCACGAGTCCCATTTCAGCTCAATGCCGCTTTTCTTGTTTGACAGAAGGGTCCCGCTGAAGAGAAGACATGTTACTGCCTGAAAACTGTTCCTCAGACACACTGAAGTTGAACACTCCAAAACTCGTATAGCACACAGCCCTGTAGTTCTCCATTCATTAGCCTGCAGCAGTGGCATTAGCCTGTAGCAGTAGCCTTAGCCTGTAGCAGTAGCATTAGCCTGTTGATGTGAGGCAGGACAGAGCAGCTGAATCCTCATGGGTCAGAATTGTGATAATGTTTCTAAAGACCAATCAATTGATTTGAGTGCAACCTCACCCTGCGCACCAGGACATTTTTCAGGGCTCTAATGTGAACTAATGGGCAGAAGCAACATAATGACATCAAATTGTCTGAAAGTTTCAGACCCTTCCATAGAACTCCATTGGGGTGCACTGACTGTGCGCACTCAAATGCACCACGTGACTCAAATATAGTGATGAGGATATTTAACATGATAAAAATATGTCTATGCAGACACATGTTCAATTTTAAACAATTCATATTTTGTACATATAGCCTAATACAAAATAACATTATTATTTTATTTAATTAATTAATTACTTTTTATCAAGGTCAAGTTAGGAAGTGTGGCGCACTTGCGCCCTCTATTCACCAGCCGCCACTGGTGACTGGACCGGGACATATTGGAGACAGAACCAACAGGACAGTGGGTAGAGGACACACTGCATCAGTCCTCTGGAGAAGGTCACAGGCTTGTTTTTGTTAGTTTGGGGCAGAGTACTCGAGTACAGAATGTGTTCCAGTGTACTCGAGTACAGAGTCTGTACACTGAGAATGGAGAAACGGCCGGGACAGCTGAGGTGCAACATAAAACAATGGATAATAATAAAAACTGATAAAAAAGTAATCACATACACTTAAAATCAAAACAGACCCTGAATATAAATACAAGACATGCAGTGTAAAACAGACACTAGCACTATAGGTTTTTATGGGGGCACTCCACACCTCACTCCTCACCTATTTTCTACATGACCTCACAGAACCTTGATAAGCCTGCTGTGAAATCACTTCATGTTACATTCAGTTATGTCATATTGCTTTTCTAGACATTCAAAAGTTGTAATATCTGATTTAAGTCTCAGTACAAAATATACTTAAACATTAAACACACATTAAAGTATCCATAATACTCGACTTTCTAATAAAGTCATTTCCTCATCACAAACATACCTGGACTTGTAATTTGATTCACACACAACACACACAGCTTACATATTTAGGCTAGGGCTGGGCGATATGGACGAAAAAATATATCTCGATATATTTTTGCTATATCTCGATATACGATATATATCTCGATATATTTACAGGAAAAAATATCCCCCGCAAACTACTGCAAAAACGAAAAAACAAATTTTATCTGATTAATATTCATTTAGTTTTGCACTTAAACACTCTGCACCCCTTTTTGGACCCTCACCCACAGTTTAAGAACCTCTCCTTTAAGAGAACTTCCACTGGCACTTTACACAAAACTGCTTCAAAATGAATAAAGTGTGCAGGATTTTAAACCTGGATTTTCAAATTCTAAACTGGAGTTACATTCTCTTGTTTTAAAGTGGTATTTAGCCTCTGCACATTTACCAAATCAAACACACATTGTGACAAATGGATTTATTTGGCATTTGGCACAGGCTGCAGAGAGAAGCCCCGCGCACTCCCGCACACCGGTATGAGTTTATTGGCGACAGCAGCGGCCTTAATGAAAAATGACCACACTCAGTATTCAGACCTTGAGTCCATGACAAGCCCGAGTCCAAATGTGCTCGGGTCCAAGACAAGACCAAGACAAAGCTCTTGCTTTAGCGGAGGAGGAAGTCCAGCGCCGTGGGGATGTCTAATGAGTGGTGGGACAGGTTTGGGTCCTGCTGCGGGGCGCTCCTCGTTTAAGGGGGCGTGGGTGTGTTTTGAAGCGGAGTTTGTTCATATGAGTGATATCGGCCACATGCGGAGCTCGTATGCTGGAGTCGTGCGTGATCGGAGGTGTCATGTGGTTGCGCTTGTGCTGGGAAACGTGCATTTAGAAAGTTTAACTCGTCACGTTACGTCTGTGCGCAGCTCCTTATTGTGGCTGCAGAAGCACTCACACAGATGCGCCTGTTTAGTTTTCCACGTTTGCACGACGAAATATTTGCTCGCAAATGCAAGTGAAATGGGCGCACTGTAAAGCCCTGGTCCTAGTCCTGGTTTAGTCCGTGACCGAGCCCAGGGCTCTGCGGCCGCGTTTAGTCCTGGTTTAGTCCTAGTCCTGGTTTAGTCCCAGTCCTGGTTTAGTCCGTGGCCAGCTCCGGGCTCCGTGGAGGATCTTGGGGGACAAAAGGAGGCGGGGGCGAGCGCGGCACAGAGAAGACGAAACAGAAACCAGAAGTAAACATAAGCATTATAGCGATATATGATATGTCAGAATTCATATAGAGTTTCAAAAATATCTCGATATATTTTAAATATTGAGATATCGCCCACCCCTAATTTAGGCTGAGCTCTTTTCACGGTCACTCTTTTTGTGGTAATACTGAAAGTGTTCCACTGTGTTTTTAAACTTCATACTTCCACCTTCACTAGATCATTTCAGCCCTAGAATTGTGAATCTCTACTGAACCAAAGATAAAAGGAGATGTTAACTTGAAAACTACCACTTCATGACATCACAAGATGGAACAGAGCATTTTGAGCTTTGAGGATGTAAACAGACAGAAAAAGGATTACTCCAACATGTGTGAATGAAACAAAACAGAGGAGGTAACAACATTCTAGCATGACTTAAAGCTCACAAGTTAGATGTGTGTAATATAGGACCTTTAAGATCAAAATGAATCTTGAAAACGTAAGGCTGCTTGCACAATCTGTACATAACTTGCAATGTTTTGAATGATTTTTAAAAATGTGATAATATAGTTAAAATTTAGATTTTGTTTGCATTGCACTGTAACATTCACAAAAAGGCAAACATACATTCAGAATGCCTGTTTTTCGAGCTATAAAACCACCTGTAATTGAATACATGTAAGGCAGAGTTGTTTAAAGTCATACTGTGGAACATTCCAGGCAGAACAATGACATCTCCAAGCAGGTGATGAACCTCCAATCAAAATGTTAAGAAGTGCAAATATCGGCCAGATATTTTTATACAAATGAAAGAGAAAATAAACTACAGGGCTGGCAGCTTTATAATGATTCCATGGAGATACAGGGATACTGTAGTTTTCTGCATTTGGGTTGTCAATAATCAATACTAAAACTAATATCAATAATAGATACTCTTTTAAACAAGCATGGATACTGCAAACAAATCACATAACTGAATAAAACTGTTTCATGTTAGTTTTATCAGAACTGGTGTAAGAAAACCACATGGTATAATAAACAAATACTGTGATTTAAAAAAAAAGTACAATATTGTCTAAAAAAGAGCTGGGATTGAGTATAGAGTCTTTTTTAGTGTAGAATCGTGACAACACTACACTGCAGATCTTGCCTTTGTACTTGCAGCTTTTCTGATTTGCTCATTGTGATTAATAATTCAAAATCATTTCAGTTCAGTGTTGAGCCTGTGTTCTCTCCGTCCCTGTTGCATGCACATAACATAACACACTGTCATGAGAAAATGGTCTTACCTGCAGAGGGGAGGTCTTCGCCTGGTCAGTTTGCCTCAGCTCGTGTTCTCAGAATGGAGCTGTGGAGCACAGGACGAGTGGACTTTAGCTGGATCTCACTCACCTCTGCTTGGACCAAAAGTCGGCTGTAAATCTGAGGGAACACAGACTGCGGCAGATAACAGCTCCTGAGACTGAGAGCCTGGAGGTGGGACGCTGTAGGAGCAGTACGCAGAGTGGAGCGCAGGGCTTAGGAAAGGAGGTCACTTCATACTTGTTCTACTTACGCTAATGCTGCACTGTGGAACTTTTCTGATAAGAGAGTCCGCTCTGCTCCGCCTGCTTTTCTCCGCATGTATGGCATTAAACATTATGGAGACAGGCAGGTGGCAAAGTAGGTCAGATCTGTGGAGTGGCAACCGTGCAGTTAAAATGCATGTTTTTCAAGGTATTAAAGCAAATATATACATAAATAAAAGCTGTAAATGAATAAAGACAAGTTTATATTATGCTATTTTAAGAGCCGTTACACTGTAGTTTCCTCATCACAAACAGACCTGGAGCTGTGTTTGTTTCATTCTCAGTTTAGCGAGTTCAAAGGAATCAAAGTCCATTTCCTTAGGTACAGCATGTAAGGAGAATTCAATACCACAGGATCATCTCTTAATACAGATTACATGAAGTAAAAGAATAATTAATAATAACCACAAGAGCATTATGTGGCTGTATGATTACACAAACATATACCAGATTACATACATACATTTTCTGATCACTTTTACAAAAGGGAAGTTCATTTGTGAACTTTAATTCAACCTTTGATAAATTTGTGGGCCTTGCTATGGATATTAAAACCTAAATATCAGTATAGCCAGATAAAATGAGGTCAGACAGTACTGACCTGAACATGGGCAGATCAACTGTCATCAAATGTTAATCGTTTCTTTGTTTACAAGACACATATTGAGTAGATGGGGAAGGCCTAACCCTCTGTGAGCCTATTTCTGAAAAATCACACGTTTTGTCCTGTGGACATCTGGCCTAGAGGCATCCTTTAAATGCATATGACCACTAGTTTTGCAATTATTACTTGGTTTGGTTGAATGAAAATTTGAAATAAATCCACCCATCTTCTGCTTTATCTGTCTGGGTTACGGGGGCAGCAGTTCGCCACCCTGTCCTCTGCGTACCTCACCCCTATGAACCCCTCTACGGGTGGTGACCCCACTGGAGGGTGGCATAGTCCTCTTGGGCTGAGTCCTCCTGAGCATCAGGCGATGTCACAGTCCTTGATGTTAGTTCAGGTGCTGCATGTTTTGGGTTGATGGGGGAAACCGGAGCCCGGAGGAAATCCATCCAGACACGGGGAGAACATGCAAACTCCACACAGAAAGGCCAGTGCACACGGGGATCGAACCCAGAACCTTCTTGCTGTGAGGGGTGAGTGCTTATTTATATTTTTTAAAGCATTCTTTGTTCATTGTACTGTACCTATAAAAAAGAGGCATTCCAACAGTGAATAGGGACGCTCTCCACAGATGTGCCCTTGGTCTTGGTCTGGTTTGGTTTCCATGAAGATAGAAAGGTTTAATGTCATACTGTGAAACATTCCAGACAAAGCAATATCATATAATAGTGCACCTTGACTAAAGAAATTACCATCTCACCGAGTCAGACTCTTCTCAGCATCTAAAAGTCCATTTCACAGAATAGGTCCTCTTCAAAAAACGTGTAGATACAGAGCCAGGACTCGTGTTAAAATGAGGCTCTGAGTCTCAGCGGGACCGTGAGGCCTCTCCTGGGTAGATAATTACACTGTTAAATATGGACCTGTGCTTTTCCATCCATCCATCCATCTTCTCCCGCTTAATCCAGCTGGGTCGCGGGGGCAGCTTGCTGCCCAATACTCACAGCACCTGACCCCCCCTATGAACCCCTCTGCAGGTGGTGAGCCCACAGGAGGGTGGACAACATGGTCCTTGATGTTAGTTCATAGGGGTGCGGGCATGTTTTGGGTTGATGGGGAAACCGGAGCACCCGGAGGAAACCCTGTGCTTTTCATATTGGTTAAAGAACACATAGGTGTTTTTAAAGTATTTTATTTATTCTAAACCATATCTTGATCTAGAATGACTTAATAACATACCAGTAAACTGATTCACTGACTTCTAAAATGACAGAACTGATTCTCTGCTTCTGGTCCCTCCTTTTTATTGAGTTGCAGTGTTTTTACTTTTGGAAAATAGCTATGTGACATTTTTGAACATTTCTGCATCCCCAGTAAGAACAGAGCAGCGGGTGGAGACAGGGGATAGGTGAAAACTGGTATTTTCTGGATGCTCAAATGCAGGAAAATATAGAATTACTCAAACATGAATGGGTCAACCTTAATACATGTTTGAGGTACTCTTTGTGGAGGAGTGTCCTTCACCCACGTGTCTCCATGCAGATGTTTTGTTTTCCCTGGAATGCTCCACAGTGTAGAATGAAGCTTAACTAGCTCCATGGATACAAGCTTAGGACAACACCACCAGGCAAAGTTACAGGTCAGATCTGTGGAGAGAGACGATGAGTTTCAATGGATTTTTGAGCAATAAAATTTTAATTATCTATAAGTTACCTCATCAAAAACAGAGCTGGAGTTGTGTTTTGTTTCATTCACACATGTTGGAACAAACCTGCATTATTAGTTTGTCTACATATCCAAAGCTCAACATGTTCTGTCCCACCTTGTGATGTCATCAAGTGGTAGTTTCAAAGTTAACAGTTATTTTGAGCCTCAATTCAACAATTACTCTACTTTTCTGGTGCAAAGAGGAATGAAGAAATTTCAGTGAGGTTAAAACACTAGCTGTATCAAGGTGTATGAAGTTTAAAGGACCTCCTGGATCACCACATGACATCACAAAGTGGAACAGAGTGTTTTCATATAAGACATATAAGAATGAAACAAAACACAAGTCAAGGTTTGTTTGTGTTGAGGAAATTATTTTATAACATTGATATAAAAGCATAATATGGGCTCTTTAATGCTATACTGTGGAATATTTCAAGCAGAACTCTCTTATCAGTATAATTAGGTAAACATGCCAGTTTCACTAATCTGCAAGTAGTCTATAGCATATGAATGTAGCCACTTAGCATGTCTGTGAGCCCCACTGTATGGCTTGGCTCATCGTCATGGCGACAGCTGTGTTTGAGCAGGCCACCCAATAGTGACCCACGGGTGACTCAGCCTTGGGCCTGTCTGCGCGTATGCTCTCCCGCGGGTGCTCTTCTCGGAACACTTCCCTTTACAGGATTAGTCCCACCACCACCACCTTCGGGTCCACCCCCTCCATCAAAACGTCCCCCGGGCCAATGGGGGTCTCTCCAGCTGGGACCCGGCCGCAATAAGCCAATCAGAGGAGGGTCAAATGTGGCTGTACCCCGTCTGAGTCCCGCCCTGCGCTTAAATCCTGGACGGGCACATGAGTTTCGCCCAAAAGTCTTGTATGGATTCAGTGTGTTGTGTTGGAATTACAAGGATCAGAGCGATACAGGGACATTTGAAATAGAACCAGGCGCATTATAAGGACTTTCTTCTTTTTTTTTTTTCAATTGGTAAGGTTTTCTCAAATTATTTAAATTTGGTGTATGCATTTTAAATCAAATATTGTATTTTCATAATTATTTTATAATATTTTTCTAATATTACTTACTTTGGTTTCTAGGTTTTGTTCCATTTGAGACCTGGTTCAGTTCTGTTATTGCCAGTTTAATGCTAGTTTCATCTTTAGTCTTATCATAGTAGTCTGCTCTGGTTTAATAGTTATAGCTCATAATTATTTTTATTTGTACAGTTTAATTAGTTAATCCCACAATTTTACATTTGTGATTGTAAAGTTTTACCATTAACAAGCCTTGAAATTGTTTTGTTTTGAGTACCAGTATCAGTGGCAATGATGAAGTAGTGGTAGTAGTAGTAGAAGTACTGACACTGCAGATACACTTAGTAGTAGAAGTAATTTATAATAGTAATAGTAGTAGTAGTAGGTTATATTAGTAGTAGTAGTAGTAGTAGTTTATATTAGTAATAGTAGTAGTTTATTTTAGTAGTAGTAGTAGTTTATATTAGTAATAGTAGTAGTTTATTTTAGTAGTAGTAGTAGTTTATATTAGTAATAGTAGTAGTTTATTTTAGTAGTAGTAGTTTATATTAGTAGTAGTAGTTTATATTAGTAGTAGTAGTTTATATTAGTAGTAGTTGTTGTTGTTTGTCTTTTAATTAAATTAAAGGTGTTTTTATCTTTTATAGACCAATTATCTTTTTCTCTTTTTAAGGATCATTTTGACATCTCTGTTCTACTGTTTTTTTTTCTGTCAGTATTTTTTTCTATTTATTCATTTTTATTTGTTTAGTATTAAAACCAAAACAAATAATGATTTACTATATTCTCAGATTAAATACAAATGAGCTTTATGGGGTTTCCATAGATTTAGATTTTTTTTTTAATTTATATAACTTTTATAGGATTATCATTATCATAACATACATAAGATACATATATCTGAACTGTGATTTTCCTTCCACTGGAGCTCAAAATGAGGTCTTCGTTAAATATTTTGGAGGAAAAAAAGGGTATTTTTGGGTTTGACGCATATGTGACACCAGGCCATAACAGAATACTTTTGTGTTCAAAAAACAGTAAAAAAGCAAAAAAATATGAGATTTAAAAAATAAAATACAATTTTACAAATTTTGGCGGCACGGTGGCTGCCTCAGAACAAGAAGGTTCTGGGTTCGATCCTTGGGTTGCCCGGGCCTTTCTGTGTGGAGTTTGGATGTTCTCCTCGTGTCTGGATGGGTTTCCTCCAGGATCCGGTTTCCCCCATCAACTCAAAACAAGCATCCTGTGGACTGAAATCAAGGACTGTGATGTCGCCTGGTGCCTGGTTGGGCTCAGTCTGAAAGGACGACGTGGGTCCACCCTCCTGTGGGCTCACCACCCACCGAGGGGCTCATAGGGGTCAGGTGCGCAGAGGACTGGGAAGCAAACTGCCGCCCCTGCAACCCAGCCAGATAAAGCAGACGAGGATGGATGGATGGAATACAATTTTCAAAACATTTTCTAAATCCACTGGCCCACAGTAGACTGCAGTATTTGAAGCCCTTTGGAGGAAATCATGAATTCCTTTGTCTTTGGTCCTTTATTCGCAACAAACCCAAGACTTCAGGCAGTTACAAATATTATTTTTTATATGAATTTGAGTTTGAGGAGTTATAATTAACCTCTGCACATTTTTATTTTGCCCTATTTTGCTGATAATTTACACCAGTTATTTTAACCACATTTTCATATTTTGCAAATTTCAACTTTTGCCTCTTTTTTGACTGCAGCTTCCTCAAACCCTCAAATGAGAAATGAATGCTATCAAATCATTTACATAAACAAACTAATGTGTGGATGACATATGACATAACAATGTTGGTTGTACTGATGCTTGCCATAAATAAGAGACTCCAGGTGCTTGGGGGTTCAATATCCTAAAATATTTTATTATTTTATTATTTTTATTATTATGGTGGCTGAGTGGCAACACTCAGGCCTCACAGCAAGAAGGTTGCGGGTTCGATCCCCGGGTCGCCCGGGCCTTTCTGTGTGGAGTTTGCATGTTCCTCCCCGTGTCTGGATGGGTTTCCTCCGGGCTCCGGTTTCCCCCATCAACCCAAAACATGCCCGCACCCCTATGAACTAACATCAAGGACCATGTTGTCCACCCTCCTGTGGGCTCACCACCTGCAGAGGGGTTCATAGGGGGGGTCAGGTGCTATGAGTATTGGGCAGCAAGCTGCCCCCGCGACCCAGCTGGATTAAGCGGGAGATGATGGATGGATGGATATTTTATTATTTATCATGTACTTTAGTATAGATTAGTATATGTGTTTATAGCCCACAGAGATGGTGACATATCTGTGTGTTTTCCAGAAGGTTCTTCCATTAGGAGAATGACTCACACATGATGCTGAGAGTTGTGCTCACTCACAAGAGGATGAGGAGTCTGGTGCTGGTGCTGCTGGCTCCTCTCACTGTCATGGCCCTGGGGTAAGAGCAACATCTAATTTTCATCAAACACAGTGTATTTTAGCTACATAATCATTTAGTATTATTATATCAGGTCTCGTTTCCCAGTGTTATATCATCAGTCTTTTCGATTAGCACCTCAGTATTCAATGGAATAAAAATGACATATGAAATGATGAACTATATCAGTTGCTAAAATATTATTAGTATTAATATTCAAAATAGTTATCATTTGAGCCTACATTTTTGAGTGCAAAAAACACAACAAACATCAGCAGTAGCCTTTACAGACAGGCGCTCACACCGGTCCCTGTTAGGACCTGGTTTGAGCTCAGTTCAGTCTGAATGGTAGACCTGGTTTGATTCTGTTCTAATCCTGATTTAGATTTAGTATGATTCTGACATATTTTTACATTGTTATTATTGTTTCAGTCACAGAGCATTACATCCCCCCCACATGGACAAAAACACTCCCACTGACAGTTGAACCTCTTCATGTTCCAAATGGGGCAGTGGCATTAAACCCTGTTGACAGGGTTTAATTTATTTATTATATGTTTTGAATTGTCTTGTGGCTGTGGCTCACAATTCTGACAAGAAACGGTGATGAAGGGCAGACCTGGTGGACGCCATGTGCATTATAGTTCTTTATGTTTTGCCTAAAAAGACCTCCTTCCTCAGTCCATTTGATATACCCCTGTGCACACCTGTAGGGTCATGAGTGTGACCAATAGATGCACATTCATGGATACGAGCGGCTGAAGTCAGTGTACAGAGACAGAGGGAAACAAAAAAAAAAAAAAAAAACTTGTTAATGTTACTGATTGTGTGTTTGGTGACACTGATGTGAGAGGCAGGAGCTGCACTGACAAGTCATTTATCTTCCACTTACATTTCTCAGTTTAACGTCAAGAGCTATATTTACAGCGCCATCTTCCCTTGGCATACCACTGGTATCCCATTATCTAAACTGTTGCATATTGCTGTCTAACTGGAGTCTACTGGCCTTCATAGTCTCACTACAATTGTTACATAAACCTCCTCTTTTGGAAGCACAGTGAAGGAGCTGGAACACTCAAAGATCACACTATGTTCACTTTTGAAATTATATTAAGTTGACTTTTGAAGTCCCCATGGACCCGTATTATTGATGGTAAATAAACTTCTCCTGCTGAAGACATCCAGTTGGTCTCCAGCCTTTTACCTCCAGCCTTTCTAGGACAAGCTGAAAACTTGTACACCATCTGTGTGTCAGGGTAATACACAGTAATAATACTGTGGACTGTGTGTGAGAGGCAGGAGCAGCAGTAGTGTCTATGTAAGCGTATAGGACTCTGTTATTGTGTTACTGATGCTGTGTGTTTCCTCAGACACTGGTGTGAGAGGCAGGAGCAGCAATGGGAGGAGCACCCCCTGTCCCCTCGCCTGCAGCTGCAGGTGGGCTGCTCTCTGCTGTACCAGTACAACATACAGGGCTGGAGACTGGACGTGGAGCGCATGAGGGCCCGACACGGAGGGGACGACGGCATCGCTCTGTACTACCAACAACAGGGGGACAAGGCCACGTGCCTCCTGTACAAGTAAGACCAGTACACACAGGAGCTGGGCGCTGGGGAACGGGAGGGTCACCAGTTTGATTCCTACCTGAGCGCACACAAAATGTTGTTGTGCCAGGTAGAGGTGGGCAGTATAGTGTGTAGTATTAATACATTATTTAGATTTGATTTTAGTATTAATGAGTGAAATGCTTTCATTAGGCAGACAAAGACATTTGAAGCTGATATGTCACAACAGTGTCTCAGTCAATGCTCATATGTACACAAAGAAAGCATTTCACCACTCACCCCACCTGCCCCACCCTGCCCCAGTGCCTTTGCTGCAGGTTCCAGGGTTGGTGCAAAGAGCAAACGTGACAAAGGGCATCTTTGACATGAGCTGTAAGATGCATTAAATGCTTTAGAGTGCTTCAGGGCCTCACTGAGCTGGGAAATCTGCCTTTTCCTAAGCAGCACCATAGTCTTGGAATCATTTACAGAAAGATGTTAAATTGGAATCAAAGGTGTCACTTGTATGTTCAAGAAAATGTTTTTCTTGAGAGATGCAAATGGTTTTATTATGTGATACTTTGGGATTTGATTGTTTCTCACCGAGAGTCAGAATTTCAGTGGGACTTCTGGGTTGAATAAAGGCCAAATGAAAAAGAAAAAGTAACATTTGCCATTCGATTTGTATTCAATACTTTACTGAAAGGAATTGAATTCTAAGATCTGATGGAGAACAGACCATAGTAAGTTCCATTTGCAGCAATTAAAGGACTTCTCTGTGTTCAATGAATAAATAACCAAAACTGTATGAAGATAATGCAAAAGAACGGAAACTTCCAGTGCAAAATAAAGACATTATTCTAAACATCTCATATAGTTTATTATTGAGCTGGAGGCCTGGTCAGAATTCGATAGCCCCTTTTCCACAGGCTCACTGAGTGGATTTGTAGGATGTCTAACGTGACCCGTACCAGGCTTTCCCCCACTGAACTGAAGCGGCTCCAGGCCTTTGACCTTTATGAATCACAGATGACTGGAAAAGAAACACAAAAGAAGAAAGATAAGCAGCTGTTTGGCTTGATTTTTTCTTTTTTTACCCAAGAAAATCAAATAGTGGTTGTTTTATTCAACACAAAGGCATCATTCATAAGAACTTTGAGCAAGAACGTAAATGTTTCATGGGCCTATCCCTGAATAAAGTGTTATAGTGGCCATACCAGCTTGTCAAAGCCTGATCCCGTCAGATTTCAGAAGCTAAGCAGGGCCGGGCCTGGTTAGTACTTGGATGGGAGACCGCTGGGAATTCCAGGTGCCACAGTGGGGCGCCAGTGGCAAAAACTGTCGTCGTGTCCTTAGGCAAGGCACATCACCCACATTGCCTAGTATGAAAGTGGTGTGTGCGTGAATGGTGGTGGTGGCCGGAGGGGCCGATGGCGCAGATTGGCAGCCTCGCTTCCGTCAGTCTGCCCCAGGGCAGCTGTGGCTACAATAGTAGTTTACCACCACCGGGTCTGGAGTGAATGAATAATGCTCTGTAAAGCGTCTTTGAGTGTCCTGAAAAGCGCTATATAAAACTGATGCATTATTATTATTAAAACCTGATTATACTCCAAGACTTTGCTACATCCAATTTAAAATCCTAAAGATAAAAAAAAAAATCAAACACATACCTGGAGTGGTGGATTTTGTTTCATTTAACACACAAATCCTGTATATTTAGGCTGTGTTCATCTCTTATATTGAAAACACTCTGTTTCACCTTGTGGTGTCATCAGGTGGCCACACGGGAAGAGCACTACTGAGGTTTTAAATGTTATATGCTTTCATTATTTGCAGTCCTAGAATTGCCAAACTTTGAAGCTACATCTCAGAAGATATTGTAGCCTTTATGTGGCATTCTCAACCGAACAAAAAGTAAAAACAGCTTAAGATTCATAGTGTATTGTGGTGTAAATCGCTTCCATTGAGGCTAAAACAACTGTTAACTTTAAAACTGCAACTTAATGACATCACAAGGTGGAACAGAGCATTTTGAGCACAGTAAGCAATGTGTAACTTTTCTGGTCTCGGGTCCTTACAAGTTACTAAAGCGTGTTCCATTGGTTGTGTACCGGTTGTTTCCCTGCTGTCCCTGTGCGTTCTGGAGCGGGGCATGTGTCATCCATTTTACAGCCTGTAAGTCCCACTGACATTTACCCATGAGCACTCGAATCCAGCCACAGCGTGTTTACCTCTGCTGCATGAGACAACAAGTCAACTCCTTCACTCTCTTTTACTCCATTTTACACATGTTTAACCAGTGAGCCTCGCTTACGTCCACCCACATGCCTCAAATGTCTCAACACTCATACGTTGCCATTGGAGATGGGCTCAGGATGGGCTTCATTTGGATTTGTGCGTTAAATTGTTGAGAAATTTGGAAGCAAATTTGACGTAGAGGAGTTTATAATCAGAGTTTGTTCCTTATTAAAAGCGCTGTGCCTTATTTTACTGTCCTAAACTGTGAAAAGCATTCTTATTATTCACAGTGAGTAGTATATACTCTAAGTGGTTTTCAGAGCTTTCAGAGACCAGTAGGGGTGTAATGATATCCAAGTCTCACGATACGATATCATCACAGTATGATATTTATTGTGATATGGTGGAAGATATTACAATATTCTACATAATAACAAGAGTGACATTCTAAAATGCTTTGACCAGTCATTTGGTACAACATTTATTGTCATTAGGGATGGAACGATATCCAAATCTCTCTGTACCATATTTTCACCATATACATCTCACCATACCAGATTTATTATTTTAATTTAACTATTAGAACTCCAGACTGTCCATGTGAACGTCCATGTCCAGAGAAATAAAACTAACCATTTTAAAGTGGCGGACTGATACTGTATTTTCCGGACTATAAACCGCTACTTTTTTCCCAGGCTTTGAACCATGCGGCTTTTAGTGCGGAGCAGCTAAATTTAGATTTTTTCTTCCCCGGCTAGGGGCGCTGTAACCGGAATTTCAAAAACAAGATAGACGGGGAACAATATGCTACTTTTTATTTAGCAGATATAACACGCATGATTACTAACTGGTAATTATTTTCAAATCCTCACCCCTTCATCATGAAAAGCACACGAAGGAGTTTGCTGTATGATGAAGTTTTAAGTTGAAGGCATCGATCTTGCTCCAGGAAGGAAACCACTGTAGAGCCCTGCACCCGCGGGACCCGCGGGACCAACACAAAACAGCGCAGATCGGGACCATGGATGTAATAAGAACATTCTGAAAGAACATTCTGAAAGCTTATTGCGGGCGCGGGCAGGAACGCGACTGCACGACACAGGTGGGAGCGGTACTGAAGACTGCGGCAGAAGGCGGGAGCGGGACTGAAAATTGTGTCCTGCAGACCTCTACCGTGCTGCTGCACATAAGCTCGGTGTCAGCGGAGATGATTAAAGTGACTTGTGGTTTCACTGCACAGGAGAAATGAAGGTAAATCAATTACCGGTTCTTTTATGTTTTGACCTCGTTTTAATCAGCACAGTTGCTGCTGTGTTAAAAGGCACTGTTCAGAAAGAATCTGTTCAGGTACATAAATGTACATTTACAATACAAAATTGTTCTGTATATGCAGTAAATATCTCATTTTTCAACATAGATATCAGCGGCTTATAGCCCGGTTGCGGCTTGTACAACTTTTTTCTTAATTTTTTTAAAAAAAGCGTGGGTGCGGCTTATTTACCGGTGCGCTCAATAGTTCGGAAAATACGGTATATTAGAAAATAGTCCCTCAACATGTGACGATTCATGCGATGCAAGGTTAGTTTAGTTCACTAGGAAATGAGGCCCAATGTCCAAAATTCCAAACTGTCCCCCAGACACAAAAATGAGATAAACTAAGTCATATGTGAAGGAGCTGCAAGAAACACACATGTTTAAATCATATTCATGTATTAGACTGTCAAATATGTTACTCAAGGAAGAGTATTCTTACATCGTACAATACATTGCTCAGGTAGGAATGAGTTGGTGTCTGAAGAGTGCTCAGAAAACTCAAATCTTAAGTTAAGATGACTTGAATTAAGAAAGTGATCCACCAATGGAACAGGACTTTTTGTATATGTGGCCATACCGGCTCGTCAAAGCCTGATCCCGTCAGATCTCAGAAGCTCAGCAGGGCCGGGCCTGGTTAGTACTTGGATGGGAGACCACTGGGAATTCCAAGTGCCACACCCAGGTTGTCGTTGAAAATGAGAATTGGTTCTCAACCGACCTACCTGGTAAAATAAAGGTAAAATTTAAAAAGTATTTAAAATATGAAAATACATCTGAGATAAGAAAAGTAACAACTCACCAAAAGAAACCAAATCAAATGTTGCTTGACTAAAGAAAAACACATTTGTTTCACTGGTCATTTTAAATGTTGAATCTTCTCAAATACAGTAAAATGTTCTTCATTTAAAGCTGCATTGTGTAACTTTTCTGGTGGAGGGTCCATCAAATGTTTTTCTCCATGGAGATGTTGCTTGTTGCGGTTGAGTATGGATTGTAACCTGCTGTGTTTCCCTGTGTCAGACCTTCAGAGATGGAGCATGAGCTGGTGAACAGAACGGTGAGGTCGTGCTGTGAGGGCTGGAGCGGAGCACACTGCAAAGACGGTACGTTTATCATAAAGGACTATGGACTATGGTGGACTGGACAACATATTCACACTGCTTTTATCACTTCATTTACAGCTGTAACTTGTCTGGTGGTGGGTGCACTACCTGCCTGTCTGTATGGAGTAGCGCTGCCACGATAATAAAATATAATTTGATTTCGAGTCTAAGGAATAAATACTTAATTCCGATACCACAATCATAATAAAAACACTGTTTATTTAGGCGATGGAATATGATTTTCATTATTAAATCTTAGTACTTTCTTTTAGATTCCCGTGTTATATTTGTGTGTTCCCATGTGTTCATATATGTGTGTACTCCCTCAGTGGTGCAGGTAGGTTCCACAGTGCTCTATGGGTGTACACTAGTCTATGTGCTCTTATACTTGATCTGATACAGCTCAAGATCATTCTAAAGACATTCAGGAAAGCTTCATTTCTATCTATTATTGTCTAGTAGTTTAAATACTTTGTTTTTGTTTTGGAAGTGCTAGTATGGAAATGCCAATGCTTGGCCTGGAATGTTCCATATTGTGACACTAAAATATTTATCTCCATGAAGACAAGTTATATTTTCTTATCTATGTTATAATATGAATTTATCTTGTTTCATTCACACATGTTTAACACACAAATACTTCATATTTAGGCTGAGTTCTTCTCTCAAACTGAGAACTATTCCACCTTGTGAGGTCATGCAGTAATAAAAAGTCTCTTTGTTTTTAAACTCCATACACCTTAACTATAATCATCTGAATAAAAGCACACAAGAATCAATTTGTGTAATACACGACTTTTAACCATGAAGATTCAGGAGGATGGTGGTTTGCTCATTGCTCATTAATAATTGTTCTGTAAATACTGAAATAAGCTTATGATTGTGGCATGTTTAGGTATGTCATTGTACCAAACCTCTACTACCAAACCACTACCAAACCTCATACATTTATGCCACTACACTGACTGTACCATAGGCTCACTCTTTACTAACTGCCCCTGTTGTGGTGCAGTTGTGGGGGCCCGGGGCCAGTGCTTCTCCACCTGGAGCTGTGAGGACTTGCCCGGGATGTCCAACTCCACCCTGTTGCAGCTGGAGCAGTGCTGTAGCCAGAAGGGGGCGCTAAGCTGGAGGAACGCCTCTGACCACACCTGCCTGTCCTGCACCTACACCCTGCTGCCCGGTCAGTCATCCTCTGCACCTGCCATACCAGCCTCTGCACCTGTCATACCAGCCTCTGCACCCATCCATTTGACCCCATCCTCTGCACCCATCTGACCCAATCATTTGTCTGACCCAATCCTCTGTACCCATCTGACCCTATCCTGTAGTTGACTAATCCTCTGTACCCATCCGACAGCTTCCTCTGCACCCATCTGACCCTGTCGTTTCTCAAACTAAATCCTCTGCACGTATCCATTTGACCCAACCTTCTGCACCTTGACCCAAACTTCTGCACCTGCCTTCTGCACCTGCCACCTGCCATACCAGCCTCTGCACCTGTCATACCAGCCTCTGCACCCATCTAACCAGTCCTCTGTGCCCTACTGCGCCCACTGACCCCATCCTCTATCTGACCCAATCCTCTTCACCCCTTTGATGCAATCATTTGTCTGACCCAAATGTCTTTGGGTGAAATAGAGGATGGAGTCAGGTGGGTGAAACCTCTATCTGACTCAGTCCCCTGCACCCATCTGACCCCATCCTCTGCACCATCTGACCCCATCCTTTGCATCCATCTGGACACATCTGATTCTTTCCTGTGCATCTATCTGACCCAATCCTCTGCACCCATGTGTACCAATTTGGCCCTATCCTCTGCACCCATGTGATCCATCCTCTGCATCCATCTGACCCCATCTTCTTACCCATTCTCTATCTCTATCTATCTGTGGATTGATTTATGTATCTTAAAAAAAAGTGTGTGATTTCAAACGCCGGATGACCCACAGTTTCTTCCAACAAACTATGGCTTTTTGAGTTGATGTCATAAGGTTGCATCTTGGTACTCTAAACTTGAGCAAACAATCCAATTTATCCCATTTATTTTATCATGAGTTGAATTATGTAATGTCTAAGATAATGAAGTTTGAACATAAACTTAGCAGTTGATCCACTGGCAGATAAAGTTGCTATAAAAACCCCAGTAGTAGAGTCTTGAATCTCTCCTATGCTTGTGGCTCCTCAGAATCTCAGGCGTCTCCTCTGGTGCGTGGGGGTCTGTTGTCCAGTATGAGGGCCCCTCAGAGCTCTGGTACATGCATGTCCTGGGGAGGCAGCCACTACAGGAGCTTCGACCGCAAGCACTTCCACTTCCAGGGAGGGTGCACCTACCTGCTGGCCTCCTCCACCGATGGGACCTGGGCCGTGTACATGGGCAGCAGCTGTGAGGGACACCAACACTGCACCAAGGTGGGACGACGAAGAAACTAGGATCTACTTATACCTATCTATCTGATAACTGAATGTATATGTCAAAACCTCAGATGGTGGACATGGGCCTATGTAACAAATCAGCAATCTGAATCTTCTGCCAGTTTCTGTTTTTTCTATAAACCAGGTCAACAAATCTGCAGTCTGACCTTTAAACAGCAAACTCCACCATAAAGTAACCTGTCTCCAGATCAGTTTAAACTATAGAGATACTACAATGTTGTCACATGAACACAACCTACAGAAAATGTTATGACCATTTTTGAAAATTAACTTACAACAATACTCCAAAAATTTAGAAAATACAAAAAATGCACATTAAGACATCATGTAACTTCAAACAAGCTGATTTGAACAATAGGCTGCACAATATACTGAGATCAAATCACAGTTTGAGTTGGTGCAATCTTCAAATCATAAAAAATACAGTTATTTAGATAAGAATGTCCTCTGCAAAGAACAAAAAAGACAGGGCAGAAAAATCTTCCTGTAGTTTAGACCTCTACAAACATGTTCCTATACTCATCGGATTCTTGTATTTATGCCAGTTCTTCTCTCAAATGTAAATGCTCCTGGATTATAATGTGCTCTCTGAACTGAATTCTAGTTTTAAAACATACAGTACATGGCAAATCTAATTGCGATACGTTCCTGAAAATTTCCTGCCATTCCAAACTTACATCACATATTTTTTTCCCTTTCTGTTCACAGTCTCTAAAGATGATGCTGGGTCTGGATTTAGTGACCATCCATCAGAGGAACCTCACTCTCAACAGTGTCCCTGTGGCCCAGGGAGAGCCCGTCTTCCACAACGGTAAAATACTGCTACTATTCTGTATTCTACCTTTATGCTGACCTATTCATAAAAAGTAGGCTATAATTTGTGCCCTTAATTTGTGTCCTATCTGGGTTCTGGGTTGCTCTGTTCTGAGATATTGAGGTGGAAATGGGTTTTTGCTCATGGAAAGACAAGTTTATTTGTATAGCAATTGGTACACAAAGTAATTCAAAGTGCTTTACAGAATAAGAAATCCATTAAACCTAAAAACATTACATAAAGACCTAAAAACATTACCAGAATCCTACAAAATCTTAATAAAAGTGTGCAAAAGGCATTTAAGAAAAATAACTTAATTTCGATAAAAACGTCGATAGAACGTTAGAACCTTATTATTCTAAAAGGACATGTTTTTCTTTAGTAACTTTTTCTTGTACTGAGAAATCCCTATATTACTACCTAAAATAAAATATTTTGGTAGTGAATTACTCAGTATTGGTATTAGACAAATATAATCCTATGTTTTTCCATATTCACGTATCTGCAGACTGACCTGTGCTGGCTGTTTTGCAGGTGTGAGTGTCCATTGGGTGGGGGACTTTGTGTTTGTGGAGAGTGGTCTGGGGGTCCGACTGAAGTTTGACTTGTCCAACACTGTGTACCTGACTGTGAGCAGTGAGCACCTGGGCACCACCAGAGGCCTGTGCGGAATCTACAACAACAACGCTGACGGTAATGGATACAAGCTATTGAATAAAACTGATCGTAAATAACTGAATGTAACCCAGTGATTTTAACCCCCGAAGACCTAAGGGCCATTTTAGTACATTTCTTCTCACCTGGATTTTTTTGTTAATTTTGCTTTTAAAACTGCCCCTTTTACCCCCTAATGAAGTGTTCTACATCCTTTTATTCAGAACAACCAGCTATTTCACAATCTGCTGCTGTAGTTGTGTCATGAGGCTGTGATAAAAGCTACAGGACCAGAAAAAGAGATGGAAAAAAAGCAGAAAATAAAATTCACACTCTTTTCTACAAAACACATAAAAATGGACATAAAAAATGCTTAAGTTGGGGCCTTAGCTACAAAAATGCAAAATATCAAGGCTGTAAGTAAATAAAAAATCTCCTTATTGCCCCAAAACAAAAAAAAAGTGCAATCACCCCATGACTTTCCTGGTCCAGTCATGGAAACAGCTCCTGTCAGGTCCAGGGCCAGAGCCACAGCACTTCTGCATTTCCATGGTGGAAATTACATTTGGATTTGTTCATTTTGAGTGAAATAAACCTTTCAAATAAAAATAGCAGGGGATGCATAATTACGCAGACCAAGATGTGTAATTTGCCATTTATTTGAGAAAAAACTGCACTTAGACTGGCTTTTTCAATTGTTTTAAACATACACGCTCGAGAGGAGTGGATCATCTTGACTCACCTCACTCTTTGGCAAAGTTTTGGCCAAAATGGATGGAGCGCATGAGTTTGGCAGAAAACAAAGTTCCTACTGGACACTTGTTTTGCACACGTCATCACGCAGCATGAGTGTGACGTAGGATAAAGCCGCAGAAAGGTACGGAAAACTCTATGTGTCCACTTTAAAAGGGAAAAATAAATAAGTTTCTGTCTTTTACGGTTAGAAAGTTATGCGCAGTTATAGAAAAGATATTCCTCGGAATCGTATACAATGTCGTAGGTCTTCGAGTGTTAATTGGATCAGCACTAAACCAGGGGTTTATTTTATTCTATTCTTATTTTCTGACCAATTTTTAGTTTGTTTTCAGACCTGACAGTTTGGGCGACTCACCCACGGTCTTCCTCAGAGTGGCCATGTGATGTGTCTGCTCAGGTGATTTAAACAGGTTCTGGCGCTGGAGGCGGGTCAGCAGCGCCAAAAGAAAGTCCCCTCATCCCAGTCTAAAGTCCTGCATTTAAATCATCTAAGACAAACATCATTAGAAACATCTTGTGACCACTCAAAGGAAGTGAGTCGTCCAAACTGAAAACAACCTCTAAACCAGGCATTAAAACAGCCTCACACCAGGTAAACCCAACACCAGTACTAATCCATGGTGTACCCAGGTATGTTCATGTTTTTTTTCCCCATTCAAAAGTTATAAGATTTTCTTTTGAATTCTTAATCTCTATGGCAATGGTCCTAATTTCTCATAATTCTGAAACCCATGGACACCAGGTATACTTACAAGACTGCTTACAAGCCCAGGATTTACAGGTTAAATGTATGACTAAATTCACATAAAAGTGCATTTCGTAACTTTTCTGGTGGAGGGTCTGTCACCTGCTTGTCTCCATGGAGATGTTATTGCTTTGTCTAAAATGAGACAACTATAGGCTGCATTACAGGTCAGATCTATGGAGAAGCAGCCCTATTCACAGTGAGAATGATTGTATTTTTGAGCAATAGAAACACTTGTAATGAACAAAAACTAAAAATAGACGTGTTTAATGTCACACCATGGAACATTCCAGGGAAAGATATAACTGGACAATATGGAGACAAGCAGGTAGCGGACCCTCCACCAGAAAAGTTGTGCAGTGCACCTTTAAACCAGATTTAAACATAGACTACTGGTAAATAAATTGTAAATCTAAACTCCCTCTGAACTCAGACCAAACCAGGATAAACCCATTACTTGAATACCTCAAGAATATTCTGTCTTGTATCCATTTTGCAGATGATTTCACGACCATGAGTGGAAGTGTGTCCCAGTATGCCGCCAGCTTTGGTAACTCCTGGAGAGTTCCAGATCAGCAAAATGAGGTGAGAAGCACAAAACCCAACGCAGTCAGTCAGGAGATGAGAATAAAACATGCAGTATGAGGTTTTACTGCCAGAAGGGAAGTAGGGAACAACTGTGTAATTATACATGAGATTAGCAGTAAAAGTAGTAGTAGTAGTAGCAACAGTAGTTATAGAAGTAGAACTAGTAAAAGTAGTAGGAGTAGTAGTAGCAGTAGTTATAGAAGAAGTAGTAGTAAAAGTAAAATAAGTAGTAGTAGCAGCAGCAGCAGCAGCAGCAGTAGTAGTAGTAGTAGTAGTAGTATTAGCAGTAGTTATAGAAGAAGTAGTAGTAAAAGTAAAAGAAGTAGTAGTAGTAGTAGTAGTAGTAGTAATAAAAGTAGTAGTAGTAAAAGTAAAAGAAGTAGTAATAGTAATAGTAGTAGCAGTAGTTGTAACAGGAGTAGTAGTAGTATTAGTAAAAGTAGCTGAAGTAAAAGTAAAAGTAGTAGTGGTAATCGTAGTAAAAGTAGCAGTAGTAACTGTACATTTTTGAGTAGATTGAGTAGTTTTTACTGAATACTGAATACATTTGTAGAAACTCCGTGTTGTCATCAGGGAAGCTCTGCAAGATGTCACATAGTTCTTGAAATTGCAGTGGCCACTGGAGGCAGCAACACACTGTTTTTGAGCAGAAAACTGCAAATAAACCTCCCTGGTAACAAAAGATCCAAAACTACTAGGAACAGTAGACAGTACTACTATAACAACATGTTTTGTTAAAAAAAAGAGTAGTGTTTTGATAGCAATACTACTGTAATTTACGACATTATTAGCCATGTAACTGTACTTTTACTTGAGTACAAATGGAACTCAAGTACCATCTAAGAACCATGTGCAAAATTAATCACAAATGGACAGGACATAAAATCCATTTCCAGTGGTGTTCTAAGCACAGGTGGGTAGAGAAACCAAAATAGTACTCAGTAAGAGTAACATTACTTCAAAATAATAGAAGTACAAAGTAGTGGCCCAAGAAATTACAAGTAAGAGTAAAAAAAAAGTATTAGGGAAAACTATTACTCAGGTAAGAGTAAGTTAAAGAGTAACTGTCGGGACATACAGTTGCAAGGAAAAGTATGTGAACCCTTTGAGATTACTTGAACTTCTGCATAAATTGGGCATAAAATGTGTCACAACAATAGACAAACACATTCTGCTTTAACTAACACTGCACAAAAATCAGTTTTTTTATTGAATACAAAAATCTCACAGTGCATGGTGGAAAAAGTATGTGAACCTTGGGATTTAATAACTGCTTGACCCTCCTTTTGCAGCAATAACTTCAAATAAACGTTTCCTAAATCAGACCTGCACAACAGTCAGGAGGAATTTTGGACCATTCCTCTTCACAAAACTGTTTCAGTTCAGCCATATTTTTGGGTTGTCTGGTGTGAACTGCTCTCTTGAGGTGATGCCACAGCATCTCAATCGGGTTGAGGTCAGGACTCTGACTGGGCCACTCCAGAAGTCGTATTTTCTTCTGTTTGAACCATTCTGTTGTTGACTTGCTTTTGTGTTTATGGTCATTGTCCTGTTGCATCACCCATCCTCATTTGAGCTTCAGTTGGAGGACAGATGGTCTTAAGTTTTCCTGCAAAATGTCTTGGCACAATTTGGAATTAAATTTTTGATGACGGCAATCCGTCCAGGGCCTGAGGCAGCAAAGTAGCCCCAAACCATGATGCTCCCTGTAGCAACTCATAACATAATAACGGCTCTTAACGTAATAACGGCTCTTAACGTAATAACTGAAATGTAATAAATGTTCATAACGTAATAATCGACTCTGAATGTAATAAAATCATGAGCGCATAATGTAATAACATCTTTGCGCATAACGTAATAATGTAATAACCTATTACGTTATGAGCTCCACTATATAGCAACTCATAATGTAATAAAACCTCATAACGTAATAATGTCTTATACTGTGAGAAAAGCTGCATTAACACTGTTTATCTAAAAAAGGAATGGTTTTCAGTATATTATATGTAAATTAGAGAAAGTGAGTAGCCTTTTATTTTAGTAGCCTTAAATTTGCATTATCATTTTTTTTTACCTTTGCCATTGCTGCAAGGTGAAACGTTAATGGTTAACTAGCGCTTTTGAAGCAATCCTATTGTTTATTAAAGGTGCACTGTGTAATATTTTTAGTAGTTTATGTCCAGAATTCATGCTGCCCATTAACAAATGTGACCTTTTACATGAATACTTACCACAACCATCAAATTCTAAGTACTCATTGTGACTGGGAAAATTAAACTTCATAAATGAAAACCGCGATTTTCTCCATTTTTCAAATTTGGCCATAGACAGCAAGTTTCTATTTTTTGACATTTCAATTTACTCTAATCAGAAGAAATTAATTGACTTCTGAGTAATGGAATAACTAATATGTTAATTAATGTTAAGCAATACATTATAATAACTCAAAATGCACTTTGAGCTTAGATATCCATCTGGTCAGTTCAGTCACCCCTTGTGGGAAATGAAGTTTCTGTTTATTTTGTTTGTTTGTCTGGTTTTTGTTGGTGTTGTAACCACTGATAGCATATAAAAGTATTGACAAACCCTGGCAAAAACATAACCCCCCTTGGTCGAAGTACCTAAGAATAATTGTTATAAATGTTATAATATATTGTTATTATATATTAATATAATTGTTATAATTCATAATAACTAAATAATATTATTAATAACTGTGAATTAATGTTTAATAATTCATCATGATTATGAATCAACAACTAAGAATCAACTAACCAACATTATTTAATCAATTAATGTTAGTTAATGACTAATAATGCATTCATTAAGTTAATGCCTTTTAAACCTGTCCTTACTACTTACATTAAATACATGATACAAGCAGAAAAACATTAAATCTGCTTTATTTTGGAACTTGTAAAACTGTACACTTAACCTGAAACATGGTGATCACACAAAACATGAATGCGCTTTGAAAATATTCAGTTATAAGGAACAATTATAAACAGCCTGTTAGGATTCCCAAGTAAAAAATATATAATTTAACTAAACAATATATACAAATAATGCACATTCAGAAATTATAGTTATAATTCAAATATATAACCAACAAAAATACAGTCCAGTCCACTCTGGCATTGCGCTTGTGATCACAAAAATAAGGGATTCAACAGATGAATGGTATTCCAACATTATTTTGTCCAATATATATCAGTGATACGGTACCACCCAGACAACATGTGCCGAATCACAATCCATGCTGTAAACCACTTGGCATTTTGGCTGAAGAGCTCCCTGATCTTGATCGCAAGGCCGCTGTTGCGTCCAGCTGCTTTATATAGGTTGCTAATACTGATACGGTAGTCATTATCCTTCTTAATGTTTAAAGATTCAACCAAAGAATCACGGCTATAAATGCTGGGAAGAAAGGGCAGGGTTAACTCTCTGAATAAGATGGAAACTCTGTTAAATGTGCCCCTCATTGTCATATCCATCATCAGGCTATACTGGATGATTGATGATAATATCAGCACAGGCAAGTTAGGAGAGAGAGTTTCAGCAGGAACAGCAGGAACAAAATCAGGGTCAATGTGATGGACGGTGTTGAGGTCCACATTTGGTGCCTCCAAAACCATGTCATCATGAGGATCAATGTAGTGATGGATGGAGTTAACATCAGAGTGGCGGTCAGAGTCAGGGTTTGAATGGCAGTCAGAGTCAGGGTGTGAATGGCGGTCAGAGTCAGGGTGTGAATGGCAGTCAGAGTTTGAATGGCAGTCAGGGTTTGGGTCAGGGTTTGAATGATGGTCAGGATCTGAATGGTGGTCAGAGTTAGGGTTTGAATGGCGGTCAGAGTCAGGGTGTGAATGACGGTCAGAGTCAGGGTTTGAATGGCGGTCAGAGTCAGAGTCTGAATGGCGGTCAGAGTCAGAGTCTGAATGACGGTCAGAGTCAGGGTGTGAATGGCGGTCAGAGTCAAGGTTTGAATGGCTGTCAGAGAGTGAATGGCGGTCAGGGTCATAATGGTGGTCAGGGTCAGGGTTTGAATCGTGCTCAGAATCAGGGTCTGAATTGTGGTTAGAATCAGGGTCTGAATGGTGGTCAGAATCATTAAGAAGTACCCTCTGCTTCTCTGCTTCCAGTATTCTTTCTATCAATGGTCTGACTGGACCATCAAGACTCACATAATGGTCCACATGACCTTCAGCGAAATGCCCTAGGATCAGCAATGGCAGACTTTCATTATAGTGACCCTGTGGGGATAGTATTGCTGTTGCATCAGCACCGAGTGTTGACACAATCATAAACTGCACATTGAATATTGTGGTCGCTCTTTGTAGAGTCAGATGATCGCTGTATGTACCACTGTACTGCATTCTTTGCACATAGTCATCCCATTGTTCCGCCACATAATTAGAAAGGTGAATTCCATTCATGGCATGTGGGTGAAGCATTAGATCGGATACAATTTGGTGCCTTAGAGAATCTGCAGACCGAAAAATTCCAAGTTTCACAAGTTGGTCAGCCATAGCTGCAAACTGGCAGCTGCCATCTGGGTCAGAGTCCTGAAACCGTAGCGACTCCAACCTCATTTCATGTGTGATGGGCTGTAGCAACTTTATGTGCAGATGTTTTTTGGCCTTGTGCTTGAAACGCTGCTTCTCCTGCTCTCTTGTGGCACTTGACAAATCACACACTGAGAGCCATTTGATATCTTGGTGGTTTGGGCTGCCTGGTATTTGGATCTTGACTTTATATTTTGACAGATCAGCATTTCTTTGGAGAACTATACCTGGTACGACAGCATAACGTTTTGAAAATCTTGGCCCTTTGCTGACCCTCACCAACACTCTGTCCTGTACATTGTAAACTGATGAAGGTGGATTTACCCTGAGTTTAGTTAAACGTTTCATGCAACGCTCTGTAGCCTTTAGTGCTCGCCTTCGTATTTTCCTCCGCTTTTCCTCAAACTCAGCCATGTTCTCTTCGAAGTCTTCAGAAACTGAGTCGGGGCTAGCATCACTGGCATTGTTGGATAAGGCATGAGTCTTGATGTTATTCTTTCATCCATAGTACACTTCAAAAGGAGACATCCAGTTTAGAACCTCTTTTTTGTCCAGATTCATTACTTTTGCATATGCTGGCATATGTGCTACCCAGTTAACACCTCCTTGTTTGAAATGTACAAAATCATACATGATTTTGCGACGTAGCACCCGGTGTGTTCTTTCAACTTTACCTTGGCTCTGGGGGTGATAGGGAGAGCTCTGAATGACTTTGACATGATATGATTCCATCAGCTTTTTGACTGCACCTTTGAATTCTTTGCCCTGATCATGCTGCAAAATTTTAGGTGGGCCATGTTCAGTGTAGATTTCAGCAAAATGTTTAGCAACCTCTTTGCTCTCTTTGCTCCTCAGTGGGCGTAGCCAGACATATCTGCTACATAGGTCAAGGACGGTTAGGATGTACCTATAGCGAACATTTCTAAGTTTGACAGCCCATTTCCCCATGTCTAGGAGGTCGATTTGATGACGGACTGTTTTAGCCATAATGGGCTTGGGAATGGCCTTGTTTCGAAAAGTAGCTCTGTGAAGATGATAGCGCCTGGACCTGTCCAATACTTTCTGAAAATTTCTTGTGCTGATCCCACAATACTGATCACTTAAGTACACATTAAGTTTTCTGGCACCACATCCCTTGGTCTCTTCAAGCCCTTTCTTCACAATACCTTTAAGGCATGACTTTTTCACAACCAATTTTCCATTGTACAGTAATGATTTGTTGTCATCTGATAGCCGAAACAAGTGCTTATTCCTCCAGAGACGAACCAGGGCAGAGCGTTGGAGCCTTGTTCTTTCTTTCACAGGAATGTGAAATTCTCCTCTCAGTGCTTTAATGATGACGTCATACGTTTCATCATCCATCATTTTGTTTCCATGGCCTTGAACGTCACTGACCAAAAGGCCCATTGTGTACAGTACCAAGATACAGTTCAGCAATCTCATTGTTCATTTTCTGAAATTGAAACAAAATTCATTGATTCAATTAACATTGGGGTGAGGTATGCAGACAGCACACACACACACACACACACACACACAAGACAAGGTGCCACATTCTAAAGTAGGGAAGCGTATCAACAAATGTTTTTTTGTGGATTTTACTTTAACTTCAGAATGTAACACAGACAGAGAAACAACTTCCTGCATTAAAATTAAGTCCAACATGTCCATTAGCTAGCTATAATACATGCTAGCTAAAATAGCTCCTAGTGAAGGCACAACAAAGATTGTGCAAAGAAGCATCTTACCACACAATTAAAAACATGGTGGATGGATTCATTTAACAATTAATTCAACTTTAGAGGTTACAAAATGTTCTGCTTACCTGCAGTAGTCAGTAGATGTGAGTGCAGTATTCTCAATGACCCAAAACAAAGCTCATAACGTAATAGGTTATTACATTATTACGTTATGCGCAAAGATGTTATTACGTTATGCGCTCATGATTTTATTACATTAAGAGTCGATTATTACGTTATGAACATTTATTATATTTCAGTTATTACGTTAAGAGCCATTATTACGTTAAGAGACGTTATTACGTTATGAGTTGCTACACTCCCTCCACCATATTTCACAGTTAGGATGAGGTTTTGATGTTGGTGTGCTGTGCTGTGCCTTTTTTTCCTCCACACATAGCATTGTGTCTTCCTTCCAAACAACTCAATTTTTGATTAATCTGTCCACAGAATGTTTTTCCAGTACTGCTATGGAACTTCCAGGTGATATTTTGCAAACTTTAGACGTGCAGGAATGTTTTTCTTTGAGCAGTCGTGTCCTCCCATGAACTCCATTCTTATTTAGGGTTTATGCATTGTAGATGTATCAATACATTTGCATGTGTCAGAGGTTTTTCCAAGTCTTTAGCTGACACTCTAGGATTACTTCTCACCTCACTGAGCATTCTGCGCTGTGCTCTTGCTGTCATCTGTACAGGACGTCAGTGCCTAGGGAGAGTAGCAACAGTGTTGAACTGTCTCCACTTGTAGACAGTCTGTCTCACTGTAGACACATGAACATCTAGGCCTTTAGAGACACTTTTATATCTCTTTCTAGCTGTATGTAACAGTGGAACTTCTGAGAGCTCTTTTGTGTGGGGCATCGTTCACATCAGGCAGTCCTTCTTGAGAACAGCCATCTCAAAACTGGTGTGAGTTTTTATAGGCAGCTTTGACCAACACCTGCAAACTCATCACATGAACTGGACCCCAGGTTGGCTGACAGTTGGCTCCAATTAGCTCTTAGAGAAGTCATTATCCTAGGGGTTCACATACTTTTTCCACCATGCACCGTGAGTTTTTACATGTTGTATTCAATAAAAATCTGAAAACATGTAATTTTTGTGCAGTTTTTGTTAAAGCAGAATGTGTTTGTCTGTTGTTGTGACTTAGATGAAGATCAAGACACGTTTTATGCCCAATTTGTGCAGAAATCCAAGTAATCTTAAAGGGTTCATCAAACTTTATCCCCTAACTGTAACATATGATTTACTGACTGAAGCTGGGGCCAGATAATTATAACAGTAAATATGTTCCAGAACATGTTAAAATGAATGTGGCTGCTGCAGAGGATTCTTGCTGTGACGTATTATTGTGTGTGAGTTCAGGAGTGCAGCGACGCGGCCGAGCTCGGTCACAGCTGTGCAGTGTCCGGAGATGCAGCGTTACAGAGAGAGGCCGAGTCTGTGTGCCACCGACTGCTGGAGGAGCCCTTCACCCACTGCCACTCCAGAGTAAGACTAGAATTACCCTTTATCTAACCCTACATCTAACCCTGCACCACTGCAACTCTAGAGTAAGTCTACAGCTACCCTACTAGTATATCTAAGCCTACACCTAACCCTACACCACTGTCACTCCAGAGATGTATTATACTTGTGTCTGAGAAACAAGTCCGCTGAAGTTGCCTTAAACGTCATCGCAACAAAGAGACGTGCAGTTTTCTGCACCTCTTATGGATAGCTGCACATAACTCTAACGAGTAATGGATTTTTTTTTTTGTACCAAAATGATTATAGAGTGCTACCAAATCCTACACATATCACAATAGAGAAAATAAAGTTGGAAAATAAATTAAGTACAGAGCGGTGGGCATGTGCCATGTTGGTGAAAACAAGGGTAGAACGGAGCAATGACATCTTGAATAAAGGAGTTTAAAGATTACACAGTAAAAATAAGAAGGGGAAACAACTAACATGGTTAAAAGCATTTAAAAGTCAATTTTGCAGCTTTAGTTTAAGCCTCCAACCTGTACAAACCATATATCATTATAGCACTCCTACTCCAGCACAAGCCTACAGCTGCCTAACCCCACACCATAAACTCCAGGGTAAGACTACAACCACCTTAAATCTAATCACATCTAACAAACACAAATGCGCATACACAAACACATGTACACACACACATACACGCGCACACACACTTTACCCCACATCACATAAACATTAGCCACATTCTCGTAATACTCTATGGCCTCTCCTTTATTAGCGCTGTATAAATCAGTCATTTACATGCTTATATTGCTAAAACGCTCCAAAGAACAATAGGCCCATACAGTGTTCTGCCATTCTCCATAAATGTTTGGAGAACATATTTTCTTGTGCCAAGAACCAGAGAGGCTGCCCACTGAAAAAGACATTTTGAAAATGTGTTTTTTTAATGATGTTACGTTATGTTATATGCTTTAAACTAGGCACAGACTAAAAGAAAACAAGTTACTCTTAGGCTATTGATAAAAACTATTTAACAGGCCTACTTGTTAACTTTGCTTAAGTTGCTATTGGCGCATACATCTGTTTTACATTGGCTCGGTCAGTGGGTCTGACAAAAGTCTTTTTTAGGCTATTATACTTAGCTACATTTATTCAGTAGAGCAACAAGTAGGACTCACATTTTCCACTGCTTTTGAAATAATAATGCATCAGTTTTATATAGCGCTTTTCAGGACACTCAAAGACGCTTTTACAGAGCATTATTCATTCACTCCTGACCCGGTGGTGGTAAACTACTATTGTAGCCACAGCTGCCCTGGGGCAGACTGACGGAAGCAAGGCTGCCAATCTGCGCCATCGGCCCTTCTGACCACCACTAACACTCACGCACACACCACTTTCATACTAGGCAATGTGGGTGATGTGCCTTGCCTAAGGACACTACGACAGTTTTTGCCACTGGCGCCCCACTGTGGCACCTGGAATTCCCAGTGGTCTCCCATCCAAGTACTAACCAGGCCCGGCCCTGCTTAGCTTCTGAGATCTGACGGGATCAGGCTTTGACGAGCCGGTATGGCCATAAAAGACATAAAGCTAAAACTAAGATATAAAGCTTAAAGACGGGTTAAGAACCACTGGGCGAGGTCACATTAACAGAAATGTAAAATGCACTCAAATATATATGTAGTATTTACATTTGAAATCTAGAGCGCGCTAAAGCTGCTGATAAAACGTGTTAAACATAAGTGTTATGTTCCAGGTGGGTCCTGCGGCGTACATAGACACATGCCTGTACCTGTTCTGCAGCCTGGGCCCTGCAGACCGACAGACTGCTGTGTGTGACACTGTGGCCAGCTACACCAGAGAGTGTGCCCAGCAGCATGTGCTCCTCACCTGGAGGAGCCCAGCCTTCTGTGGTGAGTAGGACTGGAACAGGGCTGGAGAAAAAGTGGGGTCAAAATGACATTTTCGATGCAAACAAGAAATGCTACAAATATACTTTAAAATGCACGTGCCTCTTACAAATGGGCACATTTGAAATGTGCATTGTTAACTGGATCTTGTTTAAAAAAAAGAAAAGATAATAAGCTTGGATGAAAGCACATTATTGTGAGTACTGTTGTGGAAATAATTGTCTTTTTGGGGTTTATTCTCTTGCAAGAGAAAGAGCAGAGATAGAAGAGAGTAGATCAGAAGAACGGGGAAAGAAAAAGAGTGCATGGGGCAGTCTCACACTGGGTTTTATACAGGCAGATACAAAGGGATGTACAAGGCCATTATGATATAAATAATGAAGGGAGGACTGTACAGTGAGGGGATGTAACTGGGAAAGGAATGCAAGTTTCGATGGAAAATTACTGACTGAAGCTGGGCCAGATAATTGTAACAGTAAATATGTTCAAGAACATGTTAAAATTAATTTTTCTACTACAGTACATGCTGAGTGGGGGGGCTGTGGAGCAGGTTACATGTGTGGACAGACAGGAGTGGGCATATTTCCTGAGTCCCCCTGAACACAGCAGAGTTCATGAAGTTCATGAACAACACCTGCCTCTTATACAGCTACTGTAGCCTGTGTAATGCATGTTTGAGCCACTGTGTTATGACCAGTACCACTGCTATTATCCTATAAACAGTATATTGTAATGCTTTTGTAACTGTTGTAGTTCCTTTGCTTGTGGAAGGCCATAGAAATCAATGATGTGAGGTTAGCATTAGCAAAAAGACCAGTGAGACTAAAGGACTGCAGCTCCAGTTTAAAACACTCAATCTAGTTATGTAAGTATGATATAATAATAGAGTTATTAGAAAATTTAACATATTCAGTGTAAGTTAGGCTAGTGATTAAAAACACTTTGTCTTGTCTTTTCATGCATCTTCCTCTCTAAACTGTGGCAAACGTTTTATTAAAACGTAACTTCTCTTTTACATAGTTTATAGTTCAACATATTTAGGGCATTTATTGACTCAAATGCACTCATACTTTTGTTGCAGCTCGTGTATGTCCTCGTGGACAGGTCTTCTCTGACTGCGTGTCCTCATGTCCCCCCACCTGTGCGTCCCCTCTGGCTCCTGGAGCGGCCCCTCCTCTGAGACAGTGCAGAGACGAGTGTGTGGGGGGCTGTGAGTGTCCAGCAGGTCTGCACCTGCACCAGGGCCAGTGTCTACAGAGGGACCGGTGCCCCTGCTTCCACCGCAGACAGACCTACCAGCCAGGGGAGCACATCCAGCAGAGATGCAACACCTGGTGAGGGTCTTTGAACAGACAGTTCGGAATTTTGGACATAGTTCCTCATTTCCTCGTGAGCCAGAGTGTTGGAGACGTGTGGAGACACTTTTTTAAATCTTCCATTCAGTCCTTGTATTTGCAGAGGTTGCTGGTGCTAGGCTAGTGCATGTCAATGGCCATAGTCGTCCTGCCACTAAAAACAGTCTTACCCACTCCACAGACCCAAGGAAAAACTATTAGAACTCCAGACTGTCCATGTGAACGTCTGTGTCCAGAGAATCATTTAATCATTTTAGTAAAACCAAAGTTGCATTTGAAGGATTTATGTCTGAGCAGCAGCAGTGAGTTGTACTTTCTGATAGAAAATCTGGACTGATATATGAGAAAATAGTCCCTCAACATGCGACGATTCATGCAATGCAAGGTTAGTTTTATTTCAGACATTATTCTATGGACACAGACATTCACATGGACAGTCTGGAGTTATAACTGTTTTGCTTCGGGTGTCAAAGCCAATTTTTTCAAGCCTTTTGAACCATATTGCTTTTGTTTTGTTGTTATATTTTAGTTATGGGATTCGGGCATCATAATTGTGTGGTTGTTGGATGTCCCAACAGCGGAAAACGGCTCAAGAAATGGGGTTCGGATTTTTCAATTCCGTTGGGAAGGGAAACAGTTTGAACGTAGGTTTGCAGTCACACAGATCTGAGTCCCTTTTGCAGTCATGGAGTTCGCAAACTTCCGAAGCCCATTTCTCAAGCCGTTTTCCGCTGTTGGGACATCAGCGGATGATCAGGATCAGGTTCCATATTTGGGAATTTACCTTTCCGATATTTCTTTACAGTACAATGTAATTAATAGGAAAAACTGTCTCTTGCCCCCATCTGAGAGCATGACATCACCACATTCTAGAATCTGAAAACGGTTAGTTTCGGCGTTTCTCCTTTGGCTTCCACACAAACATCAGTGCTGCGATGTGACTGGTCCACCTGCATCTGGGTGAATATAAATCTTACAACAGGAGCACATCAGGATGATTTCTCAAATTCTCCAAGACTCTCAAATTTTCCAAGAATCCATCTCACTGTACAAGCTAATCCACCATCTGCTTATCTCCATGGAGATGTTATTGTTTTGCCCTGAACTTTCCAAAGTGTGTCATTAAATTTGTCTCCATGAAGAGCAGCAGGTGACACCAGCGTAGCGTACAGAAAACAGGCGGTAGAACAGAATCCCCACCCCACCACCAGAGAGGTTATGTAGTGCGGCTTTAATTCCTCATATTGTATTCTTTTTGTACACCACTAGTATCTTTAATTTAGTTATTGCACAAATTTAATCAATTAATTAACATAAAATGTGTACTTGTTTCCAGCGTGTGCCAAGCAGGCCAGTGGCAGTGCACAACAGAAAAGTGCTCTGCTCAGTGCAGCCTGCTGGGGGCGCTCCAGGTCACCACATTTGACAAGAAGAGATACTCACTCCAGGGAGGGGACTGTGCGTTCAGCGCTGTGGAGGTACACTGCACCTGCATATGTAGTTCAAGTGTCATCATGCCAGGTCTTTGGAGAATCCTAATGGGTACAAGTGCTGTTCCACTTTTCTGAGGTTTAGAGACCCAAAAATAGTTCCACCACTTTGAACTGACTGACAAACTAAGGAAATGTGTTCTCAAAACTTTTAAGAAGATAATAAAACATCTAAACTTTTATCATGAACTTTGTCTTAATAATGTGAAAAACAGAACTAGAGTTGTTCCTCAGTTACCTCATGTGTTCAGAGCATTCTAATTATTCACTGCGATGAGTTTATTAGCACTTTTTACAACTTTTGAAATCCAAGCAGAGACTGTAGTAGCATGCTAACACACTTCCTGATCATTGGACGAAAAAACCTTTCTAACTAAATGCAGACAGTACACAACAGACTTATTTAGCCTCAAGAGCTGCTTATACAACATATCCGTACTGGGGAAAGACACATTTTTTTCTCAAATACATAATGAAAGTCGGGTACTAGTTCATACTTTTGCATGGTAAATCACTTGTCTAAAATGAGATCTTTGGAATATTTTGGCAAGTATAGGACGCATCGTCATCCATTCTTTCTCAACTTGTGTTTGACCCAAATTTCCCTCACCTCGTCTAGACTCATGACCCTTGGTATTGCTTGCTCCTGTTTGTTCAGGACTTTGTAGACAGGAAGCTGGTGGTGAGTGTGCGGACGGAGGACTGCAGGGGAGGGGGGCGGGGCTGTCTGACGGAGCTGTCAATCACTGCTCTGCGCACCACCGTCACCATCACACACTCAGGTGAGACATTATGGATCCACATTGTAGTAATATGTCTAATCTGAAATCAGAACACTAGTGGTTACATCGATGTCAGCTGTTGAATTAAATATGCACTTTTCTGGTGGAGGGTCTGTCACTTACTTGTCTCCAGGGAAATGCTATTGTTTTGGCTGAAATTTTCCACAACATGGTATAGAAATTATCGACCTCCATGGAGAAAAGCAGGCACTGACACCAGGGCAAGTTACAGGTCAGATCTGTAGAGAGGCGACCCCGACAGCAAGAATGATGCAAGAAATGTATACAATAGAAATACCCATAATAAGAGAAAATTGTAAATGTAGAAACTATCACATAGCCACTTTTCAAAAATAAACGTCTATCCAGTTCTTGCTGTGGTGAATGCTACTGCTCTGAGAGACCTTCCATTCTTTGCACTTTTTGTAATAGTTGTGTATTTCCAGGCACAGTAACAGTGAATGGGCGCAGAGAGCTGCTGCCTGTGGTGACTGGAGACCTGGTGGTGCAGAGGGCATCCTCGTCCTTCGTCCTGGTCCAAACTTTTGGGGCCCAGCTGCTGTGGCACCTGGAGGGACCCCTGGCCCTCATCACACTGCAGCCAGGCTTTGCACACAAGGTGAGCGCTGTCCGTCACTCTCTTTAAAATATTTATTTTATTTATGAACCGTCACGTGACATTCAATAGTTAACAGATGTCTCAAAACGGTTGACCCATACAGGCGGTGTAGCTGATTTTTGTCTTAAAAATGTGAAAAACTGTTCATTTTAAACAGTTTACAGTGGTCCGAAGTTCTTCCTCACTTACCTTATGCATTCTGAGCACCTTAATTACTCACAACAATTAGTTTAAATGTGCTTTTGCAGTGATCTTTTGCTGTCATGTTAATGCTACGACAACAACTAGTATGCAAAATACACATATTCTGACAATATACAAAGCATAAACTGTACGGACATAGCTGACACATTAGCTGCTGCGTTCCAAATAGGAAGTGAGCATGGGGGCAATTCTGGCTCCATCAGCGCTTCATTTTGGTCTTAAAGTTGTCATATTAACCCGTTTTGCATGACCCTGATGTTTTTATTTTGTCCTTTTATATGTCCCTATTCCAAATATGGAACTCAGCTCTAAATTTGTCCCTATAACTGCTAGCATTGTGAGTTTAACACCATGGGTGATGTTGTGCTCACTTAGTCCACTTCTTTGTACAGGCTATGGTACTGAGGCAAGACAAATTTTGTCCAAATATATGGAAAGAAGTTGGGTCCAAGCCCTTAAGTTAAAAAGCCTAGATGTTCACAGACACAGAAGAACAGAACCATGCAGTTACAGTTTACCCACTGCATGAGAATCTCTTGAGAATGTCTTGTATAACGGAAAAGAAACATGCAGCCCCTATGAACTAACATCTAGGACGTCCACCCTCCTGTGGGCTCCACTCACAGAGGGGTTCATAGGGGGTCAGGTCCTATGAGAAGTGGGTGGCAAACAGCTGCCCCCGCGACCCAGTCGGATAAAGCGGAAGAAGATAGATGGATGTTCTGATGCTGTATAGGAATTAGGGGTGTAAAGATATTCAAGCCTCACAATACGATATCGTCACAGTATGAACCTCACAGTTTGATATTTATTGTGATATTGTGGAAAAACTCACAATATTATGATATTCTACAGAATAACAAGACTGACATTCTAAAATGCCAGTCATTTGGTACAACATTTATTGTTATTAGGGATGGAACAAAATCCAAATCCCTCTGTACCATATTTTCACCATAAACATCTCACCGTACCAGATTTATTACAATATTTTGTGGAGGCACAAAATCTGCTCCTTTTTCCTCTGAACATGCTTCACAAGACTTAATCCAAAGAATGAAGATTTCAAAGTGCTTAGAACAGTTATTTCTTCATGTAGTCTGCACTGAAACAGAGCAAAGCTTCATGGTCTATGTAGTTCCCTCTGTTTTTTGAGCTATTTCTGCATCAGAACTATTCATTTAAGCAAAGAGACTTGTGATTCGATATGTTTTGATGGTCCATGATATTATTGTGAGACCTTTGACGATACAATATCACCAGATTTCAGTTATTGTCACATCCCTAGTAGGAATACAGTGGGGTTCATTTGTACCTTTTTCTTCAGAATGAGTCTATGTCACTGCTGTGTCTTAGGTCCGTGGTCTGTGTGGCACTCTGACATGGACACAGGATGATGATTTCACCACCCCAGAGGGAGATGTGGAGAGCAGCGTGTCGTCTTTCGCAGAAAAGTTCACCACAGGGCACTGCAGGGGTCCCACAGGAGGGGCCCCGGACCCCTGCACCACCTACACCCAGAGGAGACACTACGCCGAGGCCTTGTGCTCTGTCATACACAGTCAGCTTTTTCAGGTAATAGGAGCAAAAGTAAAAAACAGTTGTTTTTTTTTTAACTTTTGAATGCAATTATTTAAACTCAAGTAATCCAGGAAAATATTAAAATGAATAGTTTTATTGTGTTATTACACACCTGCACAGTTTGTTTGAAATCTACAATTTATGCTGAAAGTACATGCTAAAATGTTGTACTTTGGACTAGTTTGGATATTTATTCCAAAGTCATTGTAATTAGAGCGATCAACATTACTCAACCACTTGTACATCGTCCGATACTGATACTGATACTGTACAAATATATTGGTGTAATGTTAATTGTAATTTAACTAGCAAGGACCACACCAACAACACATGTGCAAAGCAGAAAGAGTTTATTATATTGAGACGAGGTGGGTCGGCTGGGTTGAGACTCAGGGTGGGGGTTCAGTCTCAGTCTTCACATGGCCCAGCAGGAACGGGACCCCCCTCGTAGTCGTCTTATGTTATTCGGGACAAACTTGGTTGCTGGGATACTCTGCTACAAATAGGCTTATGTGAAATTGAGGTGTGGTAGAAGTGGGCTGAAGTGTGGTCCTGCTCCTGAACCTAAGTTAATCATATTAACTACATGTGTTAAAAATCTTACTCATCTGGCACACAGTTTTATTTCAAACTATTTAAACCACATTGAAACCAGGCAGAAAGATTCCATAACATTTCTGGAGAAACTAGTACATTTTCACCTCTAAATGAAAGTATCATTACTAATTTTGATTATTTAAGGTTGATTACAAGTGTGTTCTGAACATCTGTGCAGAAGTGCCATGATGTGGTGGAGAGGGAGCCGTACTTCCGCCTGTGTCAGTCTGAGGTGTGTGGCTGTGGCCCTACAGAGTCCTGTCACTGCACTGTGCTCACCGCATACGCCCAGCACTGTGCCCAGGAAGGGGCGCAAGTGCACTGGAGGAACCACACCTTCTGCCGTAAGTCAACCAGGAGTGTTCACTGTACAGGAACAAATGCATGGATTTCTGAACTAATTAGGACATTAAAAGAAATGATAAAAAGTACACTAAGAATTATTTTTACACTTTGAAGGGCGTTGTAAGGGAGTTTTAATTCATTTACACATGTTTAATGCATGAATCCTGGACCCAATCTTGTGTCTTGTCTTGTGAAAATTGTGACTCCTCCCACTCCAAGAATCAACGCTCATACGATTACCCTATTTTAATTTAGTCAGTCAACTTCCTGTAAAATGGCAACAAAAAGTGACCTCTGCTGTTGTTGTGTCCAGCGGCGCAGTGCTCGGGCGGTCAGGTGTACCAGGAGTGTGGCCGTGCCTGTGGGAGCTCGTGTTCAGACCTGCACAGAGACTGGAGCTGTGGTGCAGACAGCAGTGGACTGAGCACCAGGCTGTGTGTGCCGGGCTGCCAGTGTCCCCCCGGGCTGCTCCAGGACCACCAGGGCCAGTGCGTGCCCCCCAGCATGTGCCCCTGTGTGCAAGACAACAAGACATACCCCCCAGGAGCCCGCATCCACAACAACTGCAACACCTGGTAAGATGCAGGAATACAGAAATCTATTATTCACTCATTAGGATTCTCCATTTACGCCAAGAAGATTTTAAAATGGGACTAAACTCCTCCCACAACCACATTTCAAACAGGGGGTGGGGGGTTTGAGGAGTCTGGTGGTATAAGAAAGCATCTCAATTCTCTTTCCTCACTTCCTTCTCTTTGATTCCTCTCCTCAATCCTCCATTTTTCAACTATCAATCAAATTAAGTGGTGTCCCAAAGAAAACCACAGAGGAGTAAACCTGAGGGAGACTTCAGAAGCAGACATTCTAGAAAAGGGGGACTACCGACAAAAAATAGCCTTTTCGGCTAACTCGGGTATATTTACATTTGTTGTAATGTTTATTAATGTACATTGTCCCTCTTACCAAATAAATAAAAAATGAAATGAAAAGAATCAAACTTTATTGTTCTCAGTGAGGAGTTTAGATCCTCTCTCCTCCCCGTGTCTCCTATGTGGGCGAGACTTCCTCACCCATTTTATAGTAGAATCGAGGAGAGGAATCGAGGAGAAGGAAGCGAGGAAAGAGAATTGAGACGCGGACATAGTATGATTGGTTTAACAGGTGTTTGTATCAGAAATTCCTGGCTGTCAGACCATTCCTGTGTGATGTCACCAACTACCTGAAATTGCAGAGTCCACAGAAGGAAGCACAGACTTAATTTTAGGCAATTTTGACCAGAAAGCTGCACAAAAATGATTAGGAACAGTAGAAAATACTATGTTAGTAGGTTCCTTTTGCTCAGAGTCATGTCCTTGTGATGTGTCCGATCAGCTAATTTATACAGATTTTAGTGCTGTCTTCATACCAGTGGAGGCAGGATGACAGCGCCACCTGCTGTCCGACTTCCTCAGGACAGTATCCGAGTAGTGTGAGAGTAAAAAAGCCCCTTGTCCTGGTTTATCGTCCCGTGGGCATGTTTCTGTATTTTGATTGCCCCTTTAATCCAGCAACGATGTTTGTTGTCCTCCGTCCCAGTCCATGATGTGCTTCTCTCTTTTTCAGTGGTCACAAACGGCTGGTTTGTTGTTCCTGTTCTGCTTTGTGTTTTGTTGCTCGTGTGCACACCTTTGCTGTTTCCTAATAACATAAATTATCAGAAAACCAAATGAACCTCACTGAACCAGTAGATAATGCTATTAAAACATGTACTGTACACAGTTTAGATGTGAAATTCAGTGTTTAGTTTCACATTAATGTTGACCACGAGTTTACATGTTTTTCTTATGTGTGGCTATCTGCTTTAATTTCTCCTCATAGTTTAAAACATGCACAGTGGGTTATTCCTCCAACTAGGGGACCAAGTTTCTAACTCATGTACTGGAGAAGAATCCCAGCTTGGCCAATGACACTGACACTATGAATCAAATTTAGAGAGGAAAAGAAAGGTCATCATAAACAAACCCTCACCCTAAATATAATGTAACTTTTCTGGTGGATGGTCTGCCACCTGCTTGTCTCCATAGACATTATTGCTTTTCCTAGAATGTTCAATGGTGTGAGATTATCGTGGACCAAACAGAAAGGCAAAGACAAGGTATAAAAAATAATTTTAAATTTAATAAAGTAAAAAAAAAGATTTATCAAAGGCTCAAATTAGGCAAATAATTAACAAAAAGCCGGGCCCAACGTGGGTAACGTAAATCAAACTGAACAGAACAAAACTAACCCGACCAGACAAAGAACCGTTGTGAGAGAGGAGGGAATACACTAAATAATGAACTAACACTACTAACTTAATCAAAGTAACAAGAACTCGAATAATTATAAAACAGAAAATAATAAGTCATTAAAGTAACCTTAAACAAACTAGACAAACTAAGTAAACTTAGTAGTAAAACAAACTAAATAGTCCGTCTGGCCACTCAAACAAAAAAGAAAAAAACAAGTGTAAGTAAGTAACTCAGACTATGCGTACTGTAATGAACTGAATGAAAATGTAAATGAACTGAAATAATACGAATTCTGTGGAGTCGGGGCAGAGGTATCCACCACAGACATTAAGATGCAATTTTATGATTTTTTTTTTTATATGTTTAATGCCATATTGTGAAACATTCCAGGCAAAAGATTACACTTTCCACGGAGAGTAGTTGGTGGCACACTGACCCTATCTCAGAGTTCAATGATTAAAGAAATGTGATATGTATTTTAATGACCTGTCTTGTCCAGAACAAGATTAGATTCAAATTGTTTCACGTTTTCCTCGTATCACACATACCGGTTCATTTCTCTGTAGTGCCCAGTGTCCTTTGATTGTTATCACAGCTTTATAAATGATTCACTGCAGACTGGACAGTGGTGTGAGAGATCTGATGAAATCACTCTATAGTCCTGCATGCTGCTCCAGGATAGGTTGATTTCATTGCATCTCTTCATCACATAACTACGGTGCATAGTTATTTTTTTTATGTATTTTTATGTATTTTTATGCACATATGTTCAATACCGTATGCAATGTCAGTTAGTGCTGGAGCATTGAGATCAAAGAATCAGGTGCATTCATGTGGCGCTGTAAAGGGCCTATAGTTTCAAATGAAGGTGCACATGTTTTGACCTGTTCTGTGTAAATGTGTCAATGATGTAAAAGGATTTTCAACAGGCACATTTTAAAATATAAAAAAAAAAGTTTCTGTTGAACTTTTTCAAATATTTCCAGTGTCAGAAGCATAAATCTGTGTTTAACATTTATGTGAAGCATTTTTAGTGTAAAATGGCATGTGGTGCAACTGAGAATAACCGTAAAATAGTTTTATTTTCTAAAATATGGTTGGGATATTAATCTAAGTTCTGAGTAATATGAAGTGTGTAGAAACAAACTGTTGCATTTCTTTAGATTTTTAATGCATATTGATATTTTCTTTTGCTCCAATATGACGTCACCTGCTTGTGTTTAATGAACAAACTACTGCCCTGGAAAATGCAGCAAATGAAGAAAAATGAATGAAGAAAAAGTTTCCCATTCACCCAAGTCGACTTTGTCTGTTATTAAACTCCAGCCATAGAATTCCTGCTGTTGGTCGTGCCGCACCACATGATGCACGGTCGCACCACATGACATTTGAACACTTTAAGAACAAAAAACATGTAGAATAACTCATGATTTCTGAAAAAAATATTTGGTTCTATGGAGGTCAGAGGTACGACAGAATTATGCTGAATTATTATGAAATTTGAACCTTTTTAACTGAGGAAATTGCAATTGGACAGCGTCATATCACTGACCCAAATCCATATAACACAAAATGCCTTGGTTTATTTATCTGTCAAATAAACCAAAGCAAAGTTTGTATAAAAAAACAAAACAAAACACTGCACTAATGTTACAGCATGAATGCAAATCCACTTAACTACATAAAAGGAATGGGACAATATTGAAAGGTGCTGACAATTTAAAAATGTTATAATATGAATCATTATAAATTTAATGTTTGAATAACTTTTATATAATTGTGCTTTGATCTGGTGGGGATCATGATGGAGATGGAAAAGGAGCTTTTTTTTCTGCACATTCTGGTGATGATCTTTGTTGGCGATTATCACACGATTACCCACAAACAATTATTGCCCTTTTTATCACTATAAACTATATTATTGTAGGAAACAATATTATTGTTTGTCCTGATCATTATCTGATTTCTGGAGTTATCTGATGTGAGTAACGATTTCGATGTTTTCTGTCTGATTGGTGGTTTTGACCAGGAAAATTATGCAAAAAGGGCAAAGTAATGCAGTGAAGACAAAAAATAAAGAAACAAGTCAAGTTTATTTATAGAGCGCATTTAAAAACAACCACAGCAGCCCAAACTGCTGCACAAAGGTAATACAAAGTGCAGTATAATACATACAGAAACACGGTAAAACAATACAAAGAAACTATTTTGATTGACTGAAAGAGCTACTTTTAACATTCATTGAACTTTGTCTTCTAAATACAACAGTTACTCCATTTCAACAAAGAAATCTCTTCTATAAAAAGGCGCTGAGTTTATACATTATTTCAGAACCTTCATTTTGCAACAACACAATCATTTTGTACATTGATGTGTGAAGAACATAACATTTATGCATATCTCTACATTCAGAAACTGTGCCATTCAAGCATGTGGAGGATAAGGAAAATCCGTCAGGATAATGACCCGTACAAAGGTTACAAAAACAGGATCATCTCTATTAATGTTCACCATGGTGCTTTTGATGATCCGATATCATGAGTTGTAAATACAGAGCAATCAGATTTCATTATTGGGTTATCTGATCGTTCTTTTTCTGCTTGTGTAACAGTGACTCAGCTCTTGTTTTTGATCACTGTCTGCTTCCTTTGTCAGTGTGTGTGAGCAGGGTGCGTTTAACTGCTCTCAGGAGGTGTGTGAGGAGGTGAGCCAGTGTCCCGGGGCCCTGGTCTACTCTCCACGCTCCTGTCTGCTCACCTGCTCCAGTCTGGACCCTCCATCGGGGCAGCAGCCGGGAGCCCAGGCCCAGTGCAGAGAGCCACTGTCCGGGTGTGTGTGTCCTCAGGGGACTGTGCTGCTGGTGAGGGCACATCTGCATTCTCATTATTTTCTACACACTGTTCTAGGTCTCCCACTGTAAAATGTGTTCACAAATGTCTGAACCCAACACAGTCCCAGAGCGCTCCTGTTTTATTTCTTCCTGTAGGGAGAGGTCTTATAACACCACCTAGAGGCCAAAGCTCAAACTGCATCCTGGTACAACATCATGATGAGCATTGTCCATAATCTCTTTTTCATGTTCATTGCTTGAGAGGACATTTAAATGTATTTGTAAAAGAATGTGAATACCAAAAGGACAATTATATGTTCCACCAAAAATGTCATTTACCTTTTTAATGCCCCTGTGGACTTGGTTATGTAAAAAAAAAACAAAGAGCACAAAAGACTCAAATATCTGAACATAAGAGCAACATTAGAGATGGAGACCTAAGAAACCCTGTAGCTGCACAATTTAAAGAAACACAGCACCATCTTCTCTCTTAAATATACTGGGACAGAGCAAGAGAAGCTCCCAAGAAGGAGGGGATATTAACAAGACAACATTTTTATATTTCCTTATGTTTCCTTATATTTCCTTTCCTTAAAAACGCTGGCCCCTAGTGTCCTGAATCAAGAATATGAAACTTGTGTTATATTTATTTCTACTGTCATTTACTTGACCGATGTCAGCATATGATTGATGGACTTGGGTAATGGCTTATGTTATACGATGTCCAAAGTACAGGATATTGTGTTATAGTAGTAAGAACAACTTTCATAAAATAAAAAAAATAGACACTCATTTGATCATGCAAGTCTTAAAACAATAAACCCAGTCAAATAAAATAAGAGCAAAAACCCTACTCTCAGACTAAATCATACTAGTCCTAAAACAGTAACACCATTAAAATAAGATAAGAGCAAAACCGGTGAGTAATAAAAAAGCAATAAAAAAGATAAAAGCAATTGAATAAGTAAAATATAAATAAAAGACACAGAGGACCACACAGCTCATGCAGTGCTAAAAGGCACAGGATAAAAGTGGATTTAAGGCAAGAATTACACTCCACTGTGAAGCCTGTTTGGATGTGGGGAGTCAGAGTTCGGGGCCGGCCACAGAGAAGGTCTGGCCCCTCTGGTTTAAAGACTTGTTTTAGGCACCACGAGCTGCAGCTGGGCCTCAGACCTCAAAGCACGTGTGGGGATGTAAACTTGGATGAGGTCTGAAATGTATTGTTGGACGAGACAATTCAGAGCTTTAAAAACAAATAATACCATTTTAAAATCAGTTCTGTATTTAACGGGTAACCAGTGAAATTGGGCTAATATTAGTGTAATATGGTCTCTCTGTTGGACCCGGTGAGCGATCTGGCCACAGCATTGTGAACTAACTGTGATCTATTGCTGGAGGATTGTGGGAGGCCTGAATATGGTGCGTTGCAGTAACCCAGTCTATATATGGGAGTGACAGAAAGAACCATGACCTGATGAAGATCCACGGATCCAAACACTGTCATTCATTAAAAGCAGTTTGGGAGTGAGTGTGCAGGATTTGTCTCACTTTCTAAGCACATTTATTTGTCCCATAATGGAGGGATTCTAGTGTTGCATTTTAGAAAACCAAAAGAATTAAAAATCAGGATTAATAATTATAAAAATATGCTTAAATCTAACACAACAATCGTCACGTAGAGCAAAATACAAGACTAGAATGCTCTTCTGTACAATAAGTGGTTATGGCTCTGGATTGCTAAAGTGCAGCATATGGATGGAATAAATAGTAGATAAGATGACTTCTGTATTGTATTAGTTTAGTTTCATAGTTTTTTTTTTTAGTTGATTTATTTATGAGACAGGGACAGAGCACATTATACATTAACCTTATTAACTAACCTGCAATATGATGATAGTTATGTTGTCAAGCTAGAACAGTTATTCATTGTCCGCCCTTGTAAATCGTTCATAAAGTTACTGTAAAATGCTCATTGTGTTAGATTAGAAGAGGGGGTGCTATGAAATAAATTCTCTCCTTCCGTAAAATATTTTTTTGTTATTTCTATCATGATTTCTCTAATGTTATATGTTCCATTGTAAAAGAATCTCAATTTCTTAATTGCCCAAAATAAAATACATATACACCTTAACAGGAGAGGTGCATTGTGCCAGGTTGTAGCGCTAGAGCTCATTTCCACGTGTCGTCCCTGAGCAGGTTGATGTTATAGTTCATAAAATCAAACATACAAAGAGACAATTCTGTATCCTCACTCAGCACCTTAAAAACATCATCCTTTATCAAAATCATCATTTAGTTCATTCACTCCAGAACATCACACTCTCTCCAGACACTCCTCAGTCACATTATGAGTGGAGGTTTGGTTTAAGAGGAGCCAGGTTTCGCCAGTAGTGAGAATGTGCCATAGTTTGATTTGTTTTGTACAGCTTTGTTAGTAACATGTTCCACTAATGTACATCAGTAAAGCTTCATATTCTGTTACAGTATTCCACATGATTACTCCAGGGATAATAGTACAAATACAGGGCTACAGTGGTGCGTAAATGATAATAAAACGAACAGTATGGTTGTGTTGTAGGGTGACCGGTGTGTGCTCCCAGACGAGTGTCCCTGTCACCATAACGGGCGACTGTACTACGCCAACGACACCATCAGGAAAGACTGCAACAAGTGGTACCTTTTCATTCTCATGAACTTCACAGAGCAGATTATGTAACTATGATATGTCAGTAAGGTAAAGTACTGTAACTCTGCCCCCAGTGTGTGTCGGGCGCGTCGCTGGCACTGCACCCAGTCGCCCTGCTCCGGGGTGTGCGTTGCCACGGGAGACCCACACTACGTGACGTTTGATGGGCGCACGTTCTCCTTCCTGGGGGACTGTCAGTACGTGCTGGCCCGGGAGAGGAGCGGCCTGTTCAGTGTGACCGCGGAGAACGTGCCCTGTGGAAGCACCGGGGTCACCTGCACCAAGTCTGTGACCCTGAGCCTGGGCAACACCGTCATACACCTGCTCCGAGGTAACTGGGATCAGGGAGAATAGGAAAGTCAAAGACAGCTCCAGCTAAAAGTATGTGTTTTTATTAGGGATGGGTCAGTATGGATATCTGCCTTGCTGCTCTGGCCACTATGCACTGATATTTATTTTACACTGATTTTAACATTAAAATCCAGCACAAATCTCAGAAATTTGTATTAAGTTAAAAAATCATTCCACTTTCAAAAAAAAAAGAAAAATTATTAATATTGTTGCGCGATTGTGTAAACATACAATCTAATTGTTAGCGTTACTGCACATCTGCTTTCCTTGTTCCTCATAAGTCTGTTCAGAAAGGCAGATTCAATGCACTGAAAACAGACAGACTGACACATGGGCACACAGAATAAAGATTAATGGCAAATTTCTGGGTTTCAGATGATATTTTATAAGTAAATATTAATGAAAACAGATGAGGGTAGTTAAAATGATGTTGTGATACAGTCAGTTCTTGAGTTTGATTAATATTTAGAAATACCAGGTTCAACATTTGTGAATTTACCTTTTGGATATTCTAGAATGTGTTGATGTCAAACTCCCAGACAGTTTTTCCTTAATTCATTAATTATATTGTACTTTGTCATTAAATATTGGAAAGGCAAATTTCCAAATATGAAACCTGATCATTTCTATTTCTATTCTATTGACTAGACCCTCCTGTGGGCTCACCACCTGCAGAGGGGTTCATAGGGGGGGTCAGGTGCTATGAGGATTGGGCAGCAAACTGCCCCCACGACCCAGACGGATTAAGCGGGAGAAGATGGATGGATGGATGGACCTGCTGTATTACAAAAGAAATCTGCAGTTGAATAATACTGATTTTAACTGCCCCCTCATCTGTATTAAATAATATTGGCCTATAGAATACTGTGATCAGATGACATCACAGCACAGGCTGTACACAGTACCATATTTGGGAATTTACCTGTCTGATATGTCATGGTAAAGTACATTGTAATCAATACAGTGGAATCAATAGGATTGAGAGTATAACATCATCACATTCTAGAATCTGAAACCACCTATATTGGTACAATTTTCAATATTGGAAAGATACTGATATCTGGGAAACCTTTTCAACATCACTGAAAATGATATTGGACTCATTCAGCCCTATTTTAATGTTAAAGTAAAATGTGGTCAATTGAATCTTTATTTGAATGACTTGAACCAGGTTAGGGTTTTCAAGCTGCTCTTAGTATCATTTAAATGTTGTTACATTTACAGTACAGAGTTCCATTACACTGCAGAGCTACTTTAATCCATGAACCACCTGCTTCTTTTAGGCAAAGCGGTGACAGTAAACGGGATGCCGGTGACTCTGCCGAAGCGGTACAGCGGCAGTGGTCTGAGCCTGGAGCAGACGGGCCTGTATGTGTCCCTGTCCTCCCGTCAGGGGGTCACTCTGCTGTGGGATGGAGGTACAACCCACACGTGTAAAGTGGAACTAAACAGGATGAAGTACTCCATTTTGTTACTTAAGTGAAAGTACAGATATAGGGATAACAAGTTACTCAAGTAAAGGTAAAAGTATATAAAAAAAACTTAAGTAAAAGTATTAAAGTACCTGTTTTTACTGAAAGAGTAGAGTGAAAGTATTTTGCATAGATTTTTAGAACAGTTAAAAAATTAAATGAACTGATTTAAATAATTTAGCTGATTTTAAATGATTCAACTGATTTTTCTAGCCATTTTAGTGTTTTTCTATATTTGGTTTGCTCAAAGTTGGGACATTACCTCATATTAAATGTGCAAAAATAAGTCTCAGCCATTTCAGCAGGTCTCAAACCATAAAGAAAAATACTCCAGAGCTAAAATGTAGTGGAGTAGAAAGTACATATACCTGCTCTCAAATGTAGTGAAGTAAAAAGTATCCACTATAAAATGCACTTAAGTAAACTACAGATACCTACAATTTGTACTTAAGTATTGTACTTTTAGTTTTGTACTTTCCACCACTAGAACTAAATGCTAAATCCACTTTTTCACAGTGTATATGCAATGTTTTAATAGCATTATCTGCCATTATTTGGGAACTTTAGTGAAAACTAGGTAAATGTTCAGTTTTCTTGTCAAAAACACCTGCCCTCTTCAATTTCCAGTAGTTGGTGACACCACACAGCACTGCCCTGATACAAACCCCTGGCTGCAGGAGTGGAGTCTGAAGTGTGGATCGCTGTTAGTTGAATTGCACTGTTCCTTATACCCCCAGACCTGCTGCCCTCTTATTTCAAATGTGCTTGTGGTGGAGTTTAGGTGTTGAGTGCCACTTTAGCCCCGGTACAGCAAAGACTCCCTCCCTGCCTCCCGTCCCCTCACTGTGCCTCTGTGCTGCAGGGATGCGAGTGTACGTGCGTCTGGCCGCTCACCTCCGCGGCCGAGTGGGGGGTCTGTGTGGGAACTTTGACGGAGACACAGAGAATGACTTCACCACGAGGCAGGGGATCGTAGAGTCCACTCCTGAGCTGTTTGGAAACTCCTGGAAAGTCAGCCCCTCCTGTCCTGACCTGGTCAATCAAGACCTCAGGGACCCATGTAAAGTCAGTATTTCATCTTCATCAGCATAAAAAACTAATACCTTTCTTTCCTCCAGAACACTGACCTACACTACAAAGTCTATTTCAAACTTCTGTCTACTTTTGTAGTTGTGTCAATCTCAAATGTATACTATCAAAACATTCTGCAAGGTTAAAGGTGCTGTACCTGATTTATACTGTCTTAACAAGTTCATTTTTAACAGTGTTGTGGAAAAAATATCTTTCAGTGATAAATAATGAATCCATTTGCAAAGCCCGATGAGATTTTGGAATACAAACCAAGGTTTATTCTTGCTACAGCAGATATGGACAGGGCCAGAGACCAACAAGACAGAGTTTTGTCATCACATTAAAGCTAACAACAAAAGCTAACCACGCACTTCCTGATTATTGGACAATAAATCTCAATAAACTTGCAGACAGTACACAGCAGATTTATATCAAGAGCTGCTTATACAGTATATCTGTGCTAGACACATTTAGCTAAAAAAAAGTTAATAAAAAATCAGGTACAAGGACATTCAAGGTGCAATCTGGGATGACTGGTTTCCCATGTTTTTGTCTCCATTGCTTTTCCTGGAATGTTCCGCAGTACGGCATTGATCATATTTTTCTTGCAACTTTTATTATTAAAAAATCTTACCTTAGCTTGCCTGTTCATAGCTCTGATGTGTAACTTGGCCAGATGACATCCTCTGCTTGTCTATGTGCAGATAGACAAGTTAAATGCTAAACTGTGGAACATTCAAAGGCTGTAATTCTAACATTCATTCCATTTCCAACCTTATCGACAGTTCAACACAAAAGATTAGAGACAGGCAGGTGTGGAACCCTCCATCAGAGAAGATACCTTGGACGTCTTTAATATCTAATGTCATCCCTGTCACAGCTGAACCCTCACAGAATGACCTGGGCCAGGAAAAGGTGCTCGGTGCTGACCCAGGACCTGTTCTCCCACTGTCACCCTGAGGTGCCCTTCCAGCAGTATTACGACTGGTGTGTGTTCGACACCTGTGGGTGAGTCCTGTCCTCCTCTCTGCTCTGGGCCTGAACATGACCTCTGTGCTGTAGGGTTCGTCTTATGTTGTAGGTGTGACTCTGGAGGGGACTGTGAGTGCCTGTGCACCGCGCTGGCCGCCTACGCCGAGGAGTGTAACCGCAGAGGAGTCTATGTGCGCTGGAGGTCTCAGGAGATATGCCGTAAGACCACTGTGTGCACAGAGATAATCAGATAATAAAGCACAGACAGGACAAATGCAGTCAAGGGACATAATTACACACTTTAATGTTATTATAGAGGTGGGCAGGGAAGCCAAAAATTGTGCTTCAAAATAATATTACTTAAGTATAGAAGCATAAGAAATTACTGAAATAATATGCAAAATCTAGAAGATATTTTCAAAGGATCAACCACAAAAGAAGCAGTGCAAGAAACACGCGTTGTTTAAATCTATTAAACCTGGAGTGCACAACTGTTTTAGAGTTAATTTTGTGTTGTCCCCAAAAGAGTATATTGTAAAAACTTTTTCACTATGTAAAACTTTTTCACTTTGAGAAAATATGAGACGGCAGCACACTGTCAGCAGCTAATAATAAAGTACATTTATTTCTTTCCATCATAAAAGAAAGCACTAAAATCAGCACTCTGAATATGAACAATACACCAAAAGATTTGTGAGTTAGACTGATTTATATAATACTTCCTCTTTCTGCTGTGAGAAAATAGTATACTCCAGCTTTGTGCATATGTACATAAAGTCACTTGTAGACTTTCTCACAGTGAAAACACAGTTATTCACATAAGAGTTCTGCTACACAGTAAAAAGAGTGTTCCCCACCTCCTGCATGTCACTGATGTCCTGTCATGTGATTGTGTTACAGCTTTGCAGTGTGAGAATGGTCTGGTGTATGAGCCCTGTGGTCCGGCCTGTGCCCCGTCCTGTCCCACTGTCCCTCAGAGTCAGCACTCCCAGTGCAGTATCCTGTCCTGTGTGGAGGGCTGCTTCTGCCCCCCCGGCACTGTGCGCCACGGTCAGATACTTTGGGCTTACACCACATTTTTAATAGTGTTTTATATAGAAAAAACAAATACATTCTTTCTACAGGGGGCAGCTGTGTGGCTCCAGCCCAGTGTCCATGTGAGTGGGATGGCTCCATGTTTCCCCCTGGTTCAGTCATCAGTCAGCACTGTCAGAACTGGTCAGTCTGAACACATTGTTCCACATGGTGTTAGGATATTTTCACTTTGACCACAAACGTCATTGTTTTATCATTGAAGAAGCATATGCCTTTTGAAAATTACCTTCTCCTGCTTATCCCTGTGTAATTTTGGAGATAGATGCATATGATAAAGTATCATGTTTAATCTGCTCCTTTTAGGCTGAGATTCTCCAAATGGAAATGTTAGGGTTAGGGTCACTACACAACAGTGTCTCAGGTGATCTTGGGGCATCAGGTGTATTTTCCTTTGGATCTGTCATGTAATCAATACAGAAAATATGTGATTCTGTGAAAAGGAATTAATTTTTTTTTATCTGAATTCAATCAACAAAACATAAATAAGTTTAAGCTCAAATAGCTGCTGGAGATGTCACATACACTCTCAGCCTTATACATTGTAATCATAGTTCCCTCTAAGCTGCGCAATTGCGCACTGCTCGCACACTCTCAGCGCACAAAAAACCTATGTAGCGCACTGCAAATTAATTAGATCTATAACATTTTTTTCTGAATCATTTTGCTGTGTAACTCAGTGAGTGACAGGTGTCCAGCCAATCATAGGATACGAGGCAATTATGCTACGCAGCCAATCACGGCATTGACAGTACGTCCGCACATGCTCTGCCCATACGCGCTACATAACAATGTTAACAATGCTAAACCATTATCATGGCGAAACGAACGGGCAGTGAATGTGATGCGTCCACTTACCAAACCAAAGTAGAGGTAAGATCTTAAGCCCGAGCCCAACCCGATTTCGGGTCGGGTCTAAAATGTCAATCATTGCTTTGGGTCGGGTCGGGCTTCTCTCTCGCTGACTTTTTAAAAATAAATAAACAGTTAAATTCGTGCGCAGAGCCAGAGCCAGAGCCAGAGCAGAGCTCTGCGCACGTGAACGACGCCCTCTTAATAATCTTCCCCTCCGCAGGTCCGCATGAAATTTCGGGTTTGCTTCAGGCTCGGGCCTGCAAATCAAGTTAATTGGTCGGGCTCGGGTCGGGTCGGGTCGGGCTGGATTTTTTAGGCCCGATCTTACCTCTAAACCAAAGTATAGTGGCTGTCACACCTTGATGATTTAGCCAGCGTACTGCCGACGTATGAAACATTTGGCAAATACGCTGTCGTACTTCGGATCAGTTATAGGCGAGGTTTGTATAAGTTGTATAAGAGCAGCACACTGGTGTACGTCCACGTATGGCAAGGTCGCCGAAAAAAATTCTTACATTTTCTCGACGTACGTCAGCGTGTGCTCATACCATAGACCGTATATGAGTGGACTAAGTGAGCGTGACGTCACCCATAGCGTTTAGCGCCGCTCAAATGAGGCTCCTGATGCTAACGGCTACAGGAGCGAATTTGGAGCCAGGCCCTATATTATGAATAGGGTTTTTTTGGCGAACAAAATAGCAAAAAAAAATTCAGGACCATGTAGAGCGGGTTCATGCGAACATTGTAAGACCAAAATGACGAGCCTTAGCCAGATCCCGCTGCTGAAAACCAACCCACCTATTGATCAATCTGCTGCATTCAGCACCATAGACAGCGAGAGACATAAAATATGACGTGTCAGAATAGCGTTAGTTGGTATAAGTTAGCTATAAGTTATCAAAACGTTCTAAGTTACTAATACGTTATTTATACGTCCAACTCGTTGTGAATACGCTATGTATACGCCCAAAATAAATAAAAAAAATAAAGATAAAAAACATCTAAAGTTCAGCGTATGCCAGCGTTTTAGGGAAATTCTGGTACGATGTTATACGCTGTCAAGGTCAAGGTGTGACAGGGCCCTAAAAAAGAAATACGATGCGTTTAAGATTGTATGGCTGTCAGAATATGTGCAAATAGAAGAACAAGCGGTGAAACTGGGTGACTAATGGAAATTGCTAATGGAAATTAATGTTAATTGTTATTAATGTTAACTAATGTTAATTGTTATCTAATGGAAATTTCTGTTGTAATTTGATTCTTTTAATAAGCCATGAAACTTGCTATGATCCCAGGTGTGATACTGGTGTGTGGCCACAGCGTGCGCATCTGATGTTGCTCACAGTGGTCCTCAGTGTGCTCAGGGAGGTTGTCTGTATGCCCAGACATATGAAAAATTAGAGGGAACATTGATTGTAATGTCATGATTTTGCTTGCAGTTCGTGTGAGGATGGCCTGTGGCGGTGTGTGGGAGTTCCCTGCCCCCTTCCACGCTCCTCCTGTGAGTCTGGAGAATTCACCTGTGCTGGGGGGCGCTGTATCCCCTCAGACTGGGTGTGTGATAATGAAGACGACTGTGGGGATGGGTCGGATGAGATCTGCCCCTCCACCTGCGCTCCACAACAGTTCCGCTGCTCCAGCACTCCCAGGTAACTTCCAGAGAAGGGCTGGAAAGAACTGTGGAGCTTCTTAATATGCTGAAGTGTGATTTTCCCTAAAACTCCTGACTACAATGACCCCCAATTCAACCTGAATCTACTAATATATCTGAACCCTCTGGAGCACAGACTAATGACTGGGCTCTTTGTGAAGCTGCGGCTCTGTAGTTTAGACCTTTGCCTGATCTACTCTCATTTTAACTTAATGAGGCACTAAACAACTAAACTCCAGCTACAATCACATTTCATAGAGCGGTGACACAGGGCAGCACCTGTGGCCTAAATGGGAGAGTGAGGCAGAGATAGACAGAGAAGCTTTAGTGTCTTTTCCAGCAGGTGAAATCTTTCTTTGACAAGCCACAACATTCATCATAAGACATGCAAAAACACATTTAAAAACACATCTGGTGGAGTTTAGAGAGGCAAAGGCATTTGGAATAAAGGTGGAATGCCTAATTTATTGCAAATGTATTAGTTTTGATCGCTTGAATATTTATATATATTGGTATTTAGACTACAAACTGGTCCTGATTCTGATTGATTTGACTGAAAATAAGCAAGTTTCAGTTATTTCTCTAGTTGAAGAAATAAGGGAAAACTGTGTATTTGTGTATATATTATAGTTATTAGCTAAAAGGCAAAGGCAGTGGACAGTGGATCGGAAATACAATCAGGTTAAATTGACTGAAGCATCATAACTCTCTGCCCTCCAGTGGACCATGTCTGGATGTGGCTCTGCGCTGTGACGGCCATCCTGACTGCACTGACCAATCAGATGAGGAGTTCTGTGGACCGGCCACACCCCTGCCCCTGTGCCCGCCCGGGGAGTTCCAGTGTGCCAACGGGAAGTGTCTGCAGGCCAGCCGGGTGTGCGACGGGAGACTGGACTGCGGCTTTGCAGATAGCTCAGATGAACAAGGTCACTTATCCAGTCATTGTTTTGCTGACGGGAGTGTACAGTGTAAATCTAAAGTGTTTCTCTGTTGTCAGACTGTGGAGTGGTGTGTGATGAAGGGGAGTTCCTGTGTGCTGGAGGCCGCTGTATCCTCTACATCCACCGCTGTGACGGCCATGACGACTGTGGGGACCTCAGTGATGAGAGGGGGTATGAAACTGCCCATTTCACATTCACTCACCTCATTTCACAGCACATTAGAGACACACTCAATGATAATGACTAAAATTAATCAAATTCTGTTATAATAGGCCATTTTAAAACAGGCCATAACACATCAGAATCGTGCACATTTGAGATGTTAAGCTGCAACTGATTTGACCATCTTAAAAATGTGAAAATCAGAACTATAGAACATTAACATGCTAACTGTGCACTTCTTGATTATCGAACAATAAAAAACTTATTGATTTTAAGCACATTAATCAGAAAGCACACAGCAGACATATTTTGACCTCAAGAGCTGCTTATACAATATATCTGCACTAGGGCAAGACACAGTTTGTTCAAATACATTGGGTAAAGACTCTACAGAGTTAGACATTTAAAAGGGCACAAAATCAAGAGCTGGGTGATCAGCTGGGTGACCAACCAGATAAAAGGCACTTCAAACAGTTGTTGCCCCTTCGCTCTAACTGTTCGCCTGTGTCCTAGTATGTTTACTGTTCCTTTTGTCTGTGCTGTAGGTGTGTGTGTTCCCCAGGAGAGTTCCAGTGTCCCGGAGACCAGTGTGTCCCAGCAGACCGAGTGTGTGATGGACGAAAGGACTGTCCAATGGGGACGGATGAAGCAGTCTGTCCCAGTAAAGGTCAAAACACTACACACAAGATTATCTACATGTTATTTACAAGCAGAGGTGTAAATATTACGTTGTTTTTGTTATTTACAGTGACTTGTGCTCCTGAGCAGTTCGCCTGCTCTGACGGCTCATGTATCCACTCGAGCCGGCTCTGTGACGGGAGAGCAGACTGTCCCAGTGCAGAGGACGAGAGGCCAAACAACTGCCAAACCTTGATCGTGCCCTCACCCCCACCCACTCCCCCCACAGGTGAGCCACTGGACACTGTGTTTTCAGGGGGATAGAAGTTTCACGCTGCACAGCTGTTTCTTCAGCTCTTTTGTTTTAGCAACACATGTAGGATTATGTTAAACATGAGGACACTTGTAGGACTATGTTAAATGTGAGGACACATGTAGTACTATGTTAAACGTGAGGACACCTGTAGGACTATGTTAAATATGAGGACACTTATAGGACTATGTTAAATATGAGGACACTTATAGGACTATGTTAAATATGAGGACACTTATAGGACGCTGTTGTTAAGTAACAGTTATGACATCAACATAAGAAAAAAAAATATAACGGGGGGGAACATGGTGGCTGAGTAGTTAGGAAGGTCCCGGGTCGCCCTGGCCTTTCCGGTTTCCCCCTTCAAGCCAAAAACAGCCATTATATGTAAAATAGTCCTGATCAAGCTTAGTAACAAGACCATGGGTCCCCGGGCTCCCCCATGTGCTGCCCACTGCTCCTGAAGGATGGGTCAAATGCAGAGGACAATAAAGTACTACAAACAAAACAAAATACAGCGTGCTGCTGGTCCTCCAATGACTGTGTGGAGGCATGTCTAGCCCCGCCCCCTGCCCAGTCCCAGGTCCGAGTCATGCCTGAACCCCTTGGAAATACCTACAGTGGTCAACTCAGGGTCCACACCGTAACAGCCCATACCAGCTTGTACCAGCCCGTACCAGCCTTCACCAGCCCTATGGAAACAAGGCTCATGGTTAAAGATAGAGCACATTTCAGTACAGTGTTTGCATCTTTGTACAAGTGTCACAGCTCATTATGTCCTATTAAGCATGCCGTTAGATGAGATGGTCGTGGAAGCAATTGTCTGAGACTATCCAGACATTTGTTCCTTATTAATCTCTATCATTTATAATTAGAGGGAGAGAAAGGACATAGTTGGAAGAGATAACAGTTCAAATTGAATCATATTCCTCAATCATGTCTGAAAATCATGGCTTAGAGAAAATTATGTGAGCATATTTCAATATTCCCTCCCATATAAATGACAGATCAATATAGTTATGGTGTTGCTCTTCCAGCCTGCAGGTCCTATGAGTTCCCGTGCTCCTCCGGTGGGCAGTGCGTCCCCCAGGTGTGGCGTTGTGATGGGGAGACAGACTGTGTGGATGGCAGTGATGAGCAGGGCTGTAGTGCTCTGTGTGGACCCGGCCAAGTGCCCTGTGTGAGCGGGGATCAGTGTGTGCCCTACCAGCTCCTGTGTGATGGAACACCCCACTGCAGGGACGCATCTGATGAGAGTGTGAACAACTGTGGTACGTCCCCCAGAGAATAGGGAAGGATCAGTGTTAGCAATGTAGTCTCACAATTTTGTACACTTCTTCAGAACAATCTAGACTTGTTAGAATGACTAAAATATTTATTTGAATAGTTTTGACTACTTTCTGTATTTCCACCAGTTTTCAAAATTCCACTGAAAAATAGTAAAAAAAAACACACCTTTTTGTAGTACAAAGTGTACAAGAGGTAAATGTTGGAGAGTGACAGTGCATGTGTATGGCAGGTTCCACTGTGATACCACCGTGTCCAGGCAGCTTCTCCTGTGACAACCGCACCTGTGTCAACATGACACAAGTGTGCAACGGGGTCCCCGACTGTCCCCGCGGAGACGATGAGCTGGTGTGTGGTGAGTTTTACTTTTAAAATACATGATGAGAGAGGTCATACATTGTAGTGCACATCCTAATCGTTTTTAAATGTTCACTTATCACTAATGATATCTTAAGTTCAGACTTTTCATTGTGTGTCATTAGATAAAACTCCAGAGCCATCCCGTAACAGAAGTACTTCCTGTCCTGAATTCACCTGCTCAGATGGCTCCTGTGTTCCCTTCAACATGGTGACTTCTGTTTCATACAGTTTGTGTCTATAGAAGCTGTGAATCATACTTACATACAGTATATTTCAGGTTTGTAATGGGGTGGCAGACTGCCCTGATTCCCCCTCTCCAGCAGCAGATGAGAAGGGCTGTAGACAGTGGGGCCCCTGGGGGCCCTGGAGTTCCTGCAGTGTCACATGTGGCACAGGGTCAATGAGTCGACAGCGCTCCTGCTCTCCTGGGGACCCGCTGTACCAGTGCAGGGGTCAGAGCATCCAAAGACAGCAGTGTTTTAACACCACCTGCCCAGGTACACACTGCTGTTTATCTGCAGTATTCTGTTCTAACATCTGCAGTATTCTGTTCTAACATCTGCAGTATTCTGTACTAACATCTGCAGTATTCTGTTCTAACATCTGCAGTATTCTGTACTAACATCTGCAGTATTCTGGTCTAACATCTGCAGTATTCTGTTCTAACATCTGCAGTATTCTGTTCTAACATATGCAGTATTCTGTTCTAACATATGCAGTATTCTGTTCTAACATCTGCAGTATTCTGTTCTAACATCTGCAGTATTCTGTTCTAACATCTGCAGTATTCTGGTCTAACATCTGCAGTATTCTGTACTAACATCTGCAGTATTCTGGTCTAACATCTGCAGTATTCTGTTCTAACATATGCAGTATTCTGGTCTAACATCTGCAGTATTCTGTACTAACATCCGCAGTATTCTTGTTTAACATCTGCAGTATTCTGTACTAACATCTGCAGTATTCTGTTCTAACATATGCAGTATTCTGTACTAACATCTGCAGTATTCTGTACTAACATCTGCAGTATTCTTGTTTAACATCTGCAGTATTCTGTACTAACATCTGCAGTATTCTGTTCTATCATATGCAGTATTCTGTTCTAACATCTGCAGTATTCTGTACTAACATCTGCAGTATTCTGTTCTAACATCTGCAGTATTCTTGTTTAACATCTGCAGTATTCTGTACTAACATCTGCAGTATTCTGGTTTAACATCTGCAGTATTCTGTTCTAACATCTGCAGTATTCTGTACTAACATCTGCAGTATTCTGGTCTAACATCTGCAGTATTCTGTTCTAACATCTGCAGTATTCTGTTCTAACATCTGCAGTATTCTGTTCTAACATCTGCAGTATTCTGGTTTAACATCTGCAGTATTCTGTTCTAACATATGCAGTATTCTGTTCTAACATCTGCAGTATTCTGTTCTAACATCTGCAGTATTCTGGTTTAACATCTGCAGTATTCTGTTCTAACATCTGCAGTATTCTGTTCTAACATATGCAGTATTCTGGTTTAACATCTGCAGTATTCTGTTCTAACATATGCAGTATTCTGTTCTAACATCTGCAGTATTCTGTTCTAACATATGCAGTATTCTGTTCTAACATATGCAGTATTCTGGTCTAACATCTGCAGTATTCTGGTTTAACATCTGCAGTATTCTGTTCTAACATATGCAGTATTCTGTTCTAACATCTGCAGTATTCTGTTCTACCATCTGCAGTATTCTGGTTTAATATCTGCAGTATTCTGTACTAACATCTGCAGTATTCTTTTCTAACATATGCAGTATTCTGTTCTATCATCTGCAGTATTCTGTTCTAACATATGCAGTATTCTGTACTAACATCTGCAGTATTTTGTTCTAACATCTGCAGTATTCTGTTCTAACATCTGCAGTATTCTGTTCTAACATCTGCAGTATTCTGTTCTAACATATGCAGTATTCTGTTCTAACATCTGCAGTATTCTGTTCTAACATCTGCAGTATTCTGTTCTAACATCTGCAGTATTCTGTTCTAACATCTGCAGTATTCTGGTTTAACATCTGCAGTATTCTGGTCTAACATCTGCAGTATTCTTTTCTAACATATGCAGTATTCTGTTCTATCATCTGCAGTATTCTGTTCTAACATATGCAGTATTCTGTACTAACATCTGCAGTATTCTGTACTAACATCTGCAGTATTCTGTACTAACATCTGCAGTATTCTGTACTAACATCTGCAGTATTCTGGTCTAACATCTGCAGTATTCTGTTCTAACATCTGCAGTATTCTGTACTAACATCCGCAGTATTCTGGTTTAACATCTGCAGTATTCTGTTCTAACATATGCAGTATTCTGTTCTAACATCTGCAGTATTCTGTTCTAACATCTGCAGTATTCTGGTTTAACATCTGCAGTATTCTGTTCTAACATCTGCAGTATTCTGTTCTAACATATGCAGTATTCTGGTTTAACATCTGCAGTATTCTGTTCTAACATCTGCAGTATTCTGTTCTAACATCTGCAGTATTCTGTTCTAACATCTGCAGTATTCTGTTCTAACATCTGCAGTATTCTGTTCTAACATCTGCAGTATTCTGTTCTAACATCTGCAGTATTCTGTTCTAACATCTGCAGTATTCTGGTTTAACATCTGCAGTATTCTGTTCTAACATCTGCAGTATTCTGTTCTAACATCTGCAGTATTCTGGTTTAACATCTGCAGTATTCTGTTCTAACATCTGCAGTATTCTGGTTTAACATCTGCAGTATTCTGTTCTAACATCTGCAGTATTCTGGTTTAACATCTGCAGTATTCTGTTCTAACATCTGCAGTATTCTGTTCTAACATCTGCAGTATTCTGTTCTAACATCCGCAGTATTCTGGTTTAACATCTGCAGTATTCTGTTCTAACATCTGCAGTATTCTGGTTTAACATCTGCAGTATTCTGTTCTAACATCTGCAGTATTCTGTTCTAACATCTGCAGTATTCTGTTCTAACATCTGCAGTATTCTGTTCTAACATATGCAGTATTCTGCTCTACCCTGCTGTAAACTTTCTCCAGTGGATGGAAAGTGGTTGCCGTGGGTGACCTGGTCCAACTGTTCCAGTGGATGTGGAGGAGTTCAGGTGCGACACAGAGGCTGTAGCCCTCCTCTCTATGGAGGCAGAGACTGCTCTCAGCTCCCCGGGTCAGACAGCTCAGCCATGGAGATCTGTAAGTTCAGCTGTACATTGTCAGACTCACTGAACAGAAACAAATATGAACATGTTCTGGCTACGCCCTCATTGGTCTCCTCCAGTGCCCTGTCCAGGAGATGGATGTACCAATGTCAGCTGCCCCTCAGGCCTGGTCAAACACAGCTGTTCCCCCTGCCCCATGTCCTGTGCCCATGTCAGCAGTGGGACGTCCTGTGACCCGACAGCCCCCTGCTTCTCAGGTCTGTATACATGTTCTGCCCAGGTATAATGATTAAATTATATATTAAGTACTATATTATATATCACGGTGGTTGGTCTCTCACCCTCATCAGCTCGGGTCCTCTACCAGAGGCCTGGGAGCTTGAGAGTTCTGCACAGTATTTTTGCTGTTCCCAGTACTGTGCTTTTCTGGACTGAGATGTCTGTTGTCCTTCCTGGGATCTGTTGCAACCACTCCTCTAGTTTGGGGATCACGGCCCCGAGTGCTCCGATCACCACAGGCACCACCGATGCTTTCACCTTCCAGGCTCTCTCCAGCTCTTCTTTGAGCCCCTGGTATTTCTCTAGTTTCTGGTGTTCCTTTTTCCTGACATTGCCATCGCTCAGTATTGCAATGTCCACCACCACGGCTTGGTTCTCCCGCTTATCCAGAACCACGATGTCTGGTTGGAAGTATTTGGAAGTATTTGGAAATACAAATACTTCCAATATATATATATATATATATATATATATATATATATATATATATATATATATATATATATATATATATATATATATATATATATATATATATATATATATATATATATATATATATATACACTCCTATATATATATATATATATATATATATATATATATATATATATATATATATATATATATATATATATATATATATATATATATATATATATATATATATATATATATATATATATATATATATATATATATATATATTAAGTAATGTCATTGTTTTTCCCTGTGTGTCCTCCCCCACAGGCTGCTGGTGTCCTCGGGGCCTGGTCATGAGCCACACGCAGCAGTGTGTTCGCCCAGAGGAGTGTGTGTGTGAGGTGGCTGGAGTGAGGTACTGGCCAGGGCAGCAGATCAAACAGGAGTGTGAGCTGTGTGTGTGTGAGCGAGGGAGAGTCCAGAGGTGCCAGCCCAACCCCGACTGCACCAGTGAGTCACACATAGAGAACAAAAGAACAGAATAACTTATCTTTCCATAACTTATTTCGCCATGTTTGGAGATGGATGACACTCGTACATTAGATTAATCAGACATCATAGTCATCATATTTCAGTCCTCACTAAAATGTTGCTAGATTCTTCTATATGGGCTTAAAATGTGCATTGTGAATTAGTACTGATTTGAAGAAAAAAAAAAAGAAGAAAAAAAATGAGGTGAGCATTTACTGGTCAAGCTAAATCTAACCAGCCCAAAACCTAGTCTTGTGGGTCATTTTTAAAGAATAGCATTCCTACTATAATGTGTCTCTTCCCTGTAATATCCTGTGAGACTGTTACCAGGATAAATACATTCTAGTCATTGATCAGTTTGGATGTCGTTATGACCTGCTGACCCCTGCTGTGGTGTCCCTCTGCAGTGCAATGTGGCTGGTCATCCTGGTCTGAGTGGGGAGAGTGTCTGGGGCCCTGTGGAGTCCAGAGTGTCCAGTGGTCCTTCCGCAGCCCCAACAACCCCTCCATGCTGGGGGACGGGAGAGCCTGCAGGGGCATCTACAGAAAGGCCCGCAGGTGGGACTCCATGACATTAGGACTGTGTCTTTTGAATTTTAATCGCCATGAATGACTCTCCATGAAGATGTAATTGCTTTACTTGTAATGTTCCACAATAAGACGTTAAACAAATCTATCTTTTATTATTCAATAACTGATATTTTCATTGCTAAAAAATATAATTATTACTGTGAGTGCTTGTCGCTTGTTTAATGCCATACTGTGGCCAAAACATTTGGGGCAAAGCAATAAAATCTCCACAGAGACAAGCATATGGACCCTCCACTTAAAAAGTTACATACTGCTGGAAATAAATACATGTGTTGACATGTAAAAGTAAAACATTGGCATTCTGCACATTATGATGATACATTTGTTTTCTGATTTTAGATTTTGAGATTTTCATTCATTATTTATTTATTTAGAAAGTTTGTCAGTCAGTTAGCACACGAGTATAATAAGAAAAAATATTAATTTCAAAGCCTTTTTCCTCCAAACACAGATGCCAGACTGAGGCATGTCACGAGTGCGAGTACCAGGGTCAGACTCACACTGTGGGCGACCGCTGGAGAGCAGAGCCATGCCAGCTGTGCCAGTGTATGCCCACCCTCAGCGTGCACTGCGCCCCCTACTGCCAGTACGCTGCAACAGGATGCCCTCAGGTAGATATAATGCAGAATACATACAATTAATTATCTTCAAAACCATATCTACTTCTGACTCAAATAGAAACTTACTTTAAAGGGACACATTTTAGTTCCTGGAGAAGGTGACAGATGCTGCTACTGCCAAGGTAAACCTTAAGTTTCCTCAGTAGCATTTAGCTGGTTTGTTTAATCCATTCATCAAACTTGTTTAACTTCTGTTTTGCAGGAGACAATGAGACGGTTGTATTCACTGTCAGCCCAACCATAACCCCCAAGCCAGGAGATACCACACCTCTGGTCCCCACATACCCACTTCCACCAGGAGGTAAGGACGCTCGTAGATCTTGCTATAATGTCAGATCTCTAATGTACAGTGTTTGTTTCCTCCTGTCCTCAGATGAGTGCTGGTCTCCTCTTGGTGTCCAGTCTCTCCCAGCGTCCAGTTTCAGTGCGTCCTCCCAGCAGACAGGACATCCCCCTGAGGCAGCTCGTCTCCACGGCTGGGACTCCCACACTGACCTCCAGGTGAGGACATTGTTTTATCTGCTTGCTGCTTTCTTCATGGTCTTTTTTATCTTGCGAGATCTTGTGCCATAAAATCTTATCCCACACCTAAGAAACATGTTTTTATATTATATTTATGACCTCAGTGTTGCTTTACCTGCGTCCTTTAGGGCTGGAGTCCAGAGCCAGAGGATTACAGAGACTTGCCCCAGAGGAGTCCCGAGGGCCACAGCAGCAGAGCATCAAGCCCCTTCATCCAGATCAACCTCCTGCAGCCGTATAACATCACGGGTGAGAATGCAGACAAAGGCTTTAAACACATGACATCTGACATTTCCTGTCACACTATGTGCTTTTCAGGTGTGCTGACTCAAGGGGGCGCTGTGTATGGCACGTTTGTTTCCAGTTTTTATCTACAGTTTAGCCACGATGGCAAGACTTGGAAAACTTACAAAGAACTTGTGACCGATGCCCGACCCAAAGTCAAGGTTTGATACTTTACAAATGTCCTACAGAGCTTTAAAGGTATGTGAAAGTCAACATGGCGCTTTTTAGGTTTTTATTGGTAACCATGACGACCGGGGCGTGGCTGAAACCAGACTGGACAGAATGGTGTTGGCTCAGTATGTCCGTCTGCTGCCTCACGACTTTCAGCACGGCATTTATCTTCGACTGGAGATCATGGGCTGTGCTGATGGTACGGACTTATTTAGTTCTTCTGTTTCATTGGAACATAAGCTGTGGTACTAACTCTCCTCTCCTCAGGGCCCCGTTGGATCTCCACCCCTCAGCCATACTCAGTCAGCCCCAGCAGTGGGTGCAGGACGGGGCAGTTCCAGTGTCAGAATGGGCGCTGTGTGGTGGCCGGCCCACAGGGGGTAGTGTGTGATGGGGTCAATGACTGTGGAGATGGCTCTGACGAGAGGCTCTGTGGTGAGACTGTCTCCTTATTTAACGTGCATGTGACAGACTTTCACTTCACTAAAACATGGTCCAATTAAACACAAACACAGGTAGCAAATGACACAGGTAGCAAATGTTACAAAAAGGTAATTCCATAACTGTTACCTATAGCAACCAATGTAAACAAGGGCCAAAACCTGTCTAAATAACACAATAGACATGATGAGACTAATAAAAATAAATGATAACACTTTAAATGAAGGTTTCATTTGTCTGAAGAATGTGTGCTGATGACAGGTAGAGGATTCCATTTTAGAACTCAGTGCTAGGTCTTGTATTTTTGTACTTTTATCCTTAATGTTCCACAAACAATTAACTGATGTAAAAAAAAAAAAACTAAAAAAAAAAAACTGTGAAACTATGATAAATATTGACCTCAGGTACGATCCACCAAACAAGTCAGAATTAGAAAAACATGCAAACCTGTCATATGCACTTTAGAACATGTGTTTTATTTGAGCTTTGTCTTTAGGCACCGTGCCCTCCACTACCCCCCGCAGCCCCCGCAGATGCCCTGTGGGCCAGTTCTCCTGCCCCCCAGGGATCTGCATCGATGCGGGCAAGCGCTGCGACGGAGTGTCCCACTGTCCTGGAGGAGAGGACGAGATGGGCTGTCATCCTGGTGACATCACCACACAGTCGGACAGGTCAGTCCAGTGTCTCCTACATAATGTCTAAACATAATAAGATTCAGTATTTACTTTATTTAACATATTTATAATTTTGTACAAATGAAAGTATTGTAAATGCACACGTGTTTCAAACTCTATTTCAGTACAGAATAGACTCAATACTGTTTGTGATACTATGATCTTTATAAAAAATACTGTTTATTTAGACAGTTCAACATTAGATGGTAGTACTCTTTTATATTGCCATGTGGTGTGTAATCCCTCAGTGGTCCAGGTAGGTTCCACAGTGCTCCATGGGTGTATACTAGTCTATGTGCTTGTATACTTGTTCTGATACAGCTTAAAATCATTCTAAAGACATTCAGGAAATGTTTATTTCTGTCCTGTCAGTGAGACTTTTTAGTATTGACACTTGCACAAATGTGTATCTATCTTTTTGATACTAGTTTTAGTATGGATTAGTATCTGATTTTCAAAACTTTTGACAACCCTAAAATGCACATGCCAATGTTGATGTTTTACCCCTGTTATTATTTCATTTGTACTTCGAAGCATACTGTAGTTTTAGTGTACAACTGGATAACATGACCAGTGATTTCCTTTGAGGATGATGGACTCTTTTACTCTTTATGTATATGTTTACAGACCCCACACACAGACCCCTGCTCCACTCAGAACTCCCTCCAAAGCCTCTGTCACCCACCCGGCTGTCACTCCAACTGTAAGCACCCATCAGTCCTTATCGCTGTTTTTACTGTCAAAAATCTAATGAATGTCAAATCTTTTACTTTCAGCATGGTCCCAAGTACGAGGGTGAGTCAGAACAAACATTACTACATTTTCATATTCACGTGTAGAGGGGCCCATGCATTTCTGTCTGTCCACTCTCCTGTAGGTATCTGCTCCTCTCCTCTGGGACTGGAGGACGGGAGGATTCACTATGGTCAGCTAACCTCATCCACATATCGAGAGAACAACCCCGCTGACGCCGGGCGGCTTAACATTGTACCCAACGTGTAAGTCAACATTTATCTCTATTCAGTAGTTTTCACAAATTGTTTGAGACTGAAGTGAAGGATTCCAGTCCCATGAGTATGCAGGGGATAGTAATTGTCATAAGCATAGACACAGACCACTGCTGACCACTGTCTGGGCTTATACACATCTCTGATATGACTAAAACACCTCCTGTCCTCTGCAGAAAGGTGATGGAGCCTGGCTGGAGCCCTCTGCCCACAGACCCTCAGCCCTATTTTCAGGTGGACTTCCTGGAGCCCACCTGGGTGTCTGGAGTAGTGACCCAGGGTGGAGAGCGCATGTGGGGCTACCTCACCAAGTATCGCCTGGCCTTCTCCCTCCACGGCAAGCACTTCACAGACTATACAGAGAGCGGCAAAGCTGGAAGTCCTCCAAAGGTAAAAAAATAAAAAATAAATAAAACATTTTTTTTGACTATGTTATAATGCTGCTTCCTCATCCAATGTCTATAAACTTTGGAGTCTATAAACTTTTAACATACATTATTATGCAAGTCTTTGGTTGATCATGCTCTTCCACAGCCACTTTAAATGGACCATTAAAGCAGTGTGTCCCCCGCCCTCTCCTGTGTGTCCTGGCGTGTAGGTGTTCGAGGTGCGCATGGTGGGCAGGAGCCCTGTGACGCGCTGGCTCGGGCGGCTGCTCAGAGCTCGATACCTCCGGATCATCCCTGTGGAGTTCAGACACACCTTCTACCTGCGAGCGGAGATCCTGGGCTGCACAGGAGGTGACTCATTTCATACACAGACACATTTAATGTGTGTGCACATTAAATTAGGTCCATTATCCCACTGTATGTATCCAAAAACATGACAAACGTTCATGCTTCTATAATCATGCTCTTCTTCCAGATGAGCTGGTGACCCCGAGCAGTTGGACCAGCACTCCCTCTGGTGGTGGAGAGACAGTACAGCGCTGTAGGAAAGGGCAGTTTGCCTGCAGATACAGTGAGGACTGTGTCCCTGTGTCTGTGCTGTGTGATGGTAAACCAGACTGCAAGGACCACTCAGATGAGATCAGCTGTGGTAAATAATAATAATAATAATAATAAATTTTATTTGTAATGCACTTTACATTTCAATGAAATCTCAAAGTGCTAAAGCCCCACACAGTATTAGTAATGGTAAAAATGTGGAGAGATAATACATGCTCTGTGTGCTCCAGGTACAAGCCCAACCAGAGGCTCCCCTGGTCTGCAGAACCACACCAGCCCCACAGGACGTCCCTCTGAGCGGGGAGACAATAGCACTGGAGCACCAGGCCTCGATACCACCAGGTCTCACGGAGGACAGCCAGGGTTCCAGTCGACCACTCCCAGCTCAGGTTCATGCTCACTCACCACCATATTTCCTTATGAAGTATCCAGTTTATGCCCAGCTTAACATTTACTTTATAATATAGGCTGGTGGACCCCCTCAGGTCAGCCAGGTCTAGATCTCAGCACCTCCAGTCACTCTGGAAAACCAGGGCTGCATAGCACCAGAGGTGAGGATAAACCTGATCAACTATTGTACTGAAGGAACTCTGAAATACTGTACTTAGTATGCGTAAATTTCCACAGAGAAAATATTTTGTGTTGATGCTGATTGTTGCTGTTTCCAGCTCCATGGACGAGCAGCACTCCTGACGGGGGCCTGCCCAGAGTGGTGTGTGTGGAGGGACAGTTTTCCTGCAGGACCTTTGGCTGTGTGGACTCTTCACAGGTGTGTGACGGCAGACAGGACTGCATGGATGGGTCCGACGAAACACACTGTGGTATGTATTGGATCTCTGCAGGTGAAGGGTGAACAGGGGAGGCTTTTGACAGGACTATACAGGCCATCTACTGATATGTGATAAATCCTTTTGACCACAGGAACCACAGCCCATCCTCCAGTGACCCCCAGAGTGCCCAGTCCATGCTCTGCAAAGCAGTTCTCCTGTGTCAGTGGGGAGTGTGTGCACCTGGACCGCAGGTGTGACCTGCAGCAGGACTGTTTGGATGGCTCTGATGAGAAGGACTGTGGTAGGCTCCATAACTCTGCTGTACTAAAGTCAGGAGGTGGATAGTTTTTAGGACACTGATTGTGTTGTCTTCTGCAGTGGACTGCATCATGTCTCCATGGACCTCCTGGAGCCAGTGCAGTGTGTCCTGTGGCCTGGGCTCTCTGTTCAGGCAGAGGGACATCCTGAGGGAGGCCCTGCCTGGAGGAGCCTGCGGGGGAGCACAGTTTGACAGTCGCGCATGCTTCCCCCGGGCCTGCCCAGGTCTGACCCCTGATCTGTAGCCACAGCTCAGCTCTCCTGCTTACTGTACTGACATGTTGTGTGTTTGTAGTGGACGGTCAGTGGTCAGGCTGGACGCACTGGTCAGATTGTAGTGTGGAGTGTGGAGGGGGGCTCACACACAGGAACAGGAGCTGCTCTCCTCCAAAGAATGGAGGCCATGACTGTGAAGGTATGAGCCAACAGAGCCAGAGCTGCAACAACCAGCCCTGCACCAAGGATGTGGACACACAGACGGGTGAGGCTGCACATAGTACAAGAGCAGAGTTTTCTTCTGTCTGTATCACACTGGTCCTTCACAGTGTGTTTGTCCCTTTGACTGTGTGTATGTTCAGGCTGTATGAACGGCATGGTGCTAGTCACAGAGACAGACTGCCAGAGGGGGAAGGTGAAACCCTGTCCCCCCACATGCTCTCACCTGGGCCAGGGCAGCAACTGCACCGGTGCCTGTGTGCCAGGTACAGGCTCTCTGTGTTCTTAGAGAAATCTTAACACAAATCTTCATTTATACACATGTGGAAAAGAGCCATAACCTGATGTATGTGTGATGTATTTGTTCAGGGTGCCGCTGTCCCCAGGGACAGTACCTCCTGGAGGGTCGATGTGTGGCCCCAGCTCAGTGTGGCTGTGTGTGGGGCAACCACAGTCTGCATGAAGGACAGGTGCTCAGGAGGGACCCCTGCACGACATGGTGACACACAAGCATCAACAAAGCACAACAAAATTCATATTTATCTTTTATTTTTATCTTTCCTTTTAGTTTGTGCAGAGATGGACAGCTCACCTGTAACTCCAGCAGCTGTGTCCAGAGCTGTAATTGGTCAGCCTGGTCGTCATGGACACCGTGTGATGTGACCTGTGGACTGGGGCTACAGCAGCGCTACCGGTAGCTGTGGACTAATTCAGTATTTTCAAATATATTGCAGGAATCTGAACACAAAATGACCTACATTAGATAAGATGGTGGATGTGGGGCACTGTATATCTCCATTCCTCCTGCACATGGTATTTGCTGGGCTGTGGCTGCTTCTGTCTCCCAGCAGTATAACCCTGATGCATGGCCCTCTCTGTGTGAGGAGAGTAAAGGATGATACTGTAGTGAGAGCAGCTCTGAGCAGCTCTGCCTGTGTCCTCAGGTCTGCAGTGGTCCCTACAAGAGCCCCCCACGTCCAGCCCTGTCCTGGAGACTCTACTCAGGCCCGCCACTGCTTCACCCCCTGTATCGACGGTAGGCTGGGACTCTTCAAAGACTCTTGGCCAAAATATATATTGGAAAAAATATATGATTCACCAGCTGTTTTATTTGCTGTTATTGTGTTTACTTTGATATTCTTATTCTACAAAAAATATCTCCAGACTCCAAAATACTGTTATTTTAGCAGAAGTAAAATAGGCTCATTGCTTCAACAAGTTCTGAAGAAAGTTTTCAGGTCAAGGCGCCTCTTCTAGCAGCTTTTATCAATCCTGAGCCATCTGCTGGTTTGGAGATGAATTTATACTTGACCTGACCTAAAAACCTTAAGTTGACTGCTTTTGGAATCTTTAACTCTGGAACAAGCCTGGATGACTAAGGGATTGCAGTTTTCATAGGCTATTCATAGTGTGACAATTTCTTTGACCCACATTGAATAGGGGATATTATGTCAAATTTACTTTTTGGAGCTGTCTTCAATGTTATGACATGTCCTCATGAAAAACATGCCTGAAGAGGTTTTAGATGTCATCCTCTATTCAAATCCTTATGGTTAGCAGTACGATTCAACCATCCAGTAATCCAACACCTCTATAAGACTCTGCCCACAAGCCTATGTGACCCACAAACCCAATGCAATGTGCAGAAGTTTCATTAGTGGAATGATCTGAATTGATTGTGTTGTAATAGCGCTCTGAAGTGGCTTAGTGAGGAAAGCAAAGGGGTGGAGGGGGCACAGAACAGAAACTGAAACATATTAAACATTTCAAAACTGTAAAATGCAACATGGCGATCTAAGTATGTTATGTGTTAGGAATTAATAGCCCCTCTTTAAGATAAATGGTTTTAACATAACCATGAAGTAATTACACGTGTCCCTCTGACCACAGGCGTCTCTGATGGGGAGTGGAGTAAGTGGACGGCCTGGTCAGAGTGCAGTAAGACCTGCTTCAGCCACGTGGACGATGTGGGGGTCAGACGGAGGTTCCGCAGCTGTAACCACACGATGGGCCCTCACAACCTCACCCAGACCTCCTGTGAGGGGGACTCAGAGGAACAGGAGCCCTGCAACACTCTCCGCTGCCCAGGTACAAGTCACAAAACTGAACCTTACTTTGCTTGTGCTGAGTCTGCCCTCTGCTTGTATTCTTGGTGGTGTTACTTTTTTGCCTGGAATATTTTCTTGTATTTATGAAGGTGTTTTTATTTCCTAAGTCTTGAAAACATGCTTTCTTACTGTGCTCTGAGTAACCTCTCCACAAATCCTTTAACATGACCCACTAGACTCCATGGCATGTCCTGTTGATTAATTAGTCGGCTAAAAAGGGGGCTATATTCCAGGCATTCCAGGTGGCAGACCCTCCAGTAGAAAAACTGCATCTTTACTTAAGTCACATTAATCCTCCTAATGTCTGTGGTATGTGTTGTTTGTACGATTGCAGTAAACGGTGGCTGGTCTGCGTGGTCACCCTGGTCCCAGTGCTCCTCAGACTGTGACTCTGGAGTCCAAACCAGGGACAGGTTTTGTAACTCTCCTCCTGCTCAGTACGGAGGAGAGAGCTGCGCCGGCCCTCACATCCAGACCAGAGACTGCAACGCCCACCCCTGCTCAGGTACCGCCCACAGCACATCCACAGTGAACACTGGGTAGTATGCTCCGGAGGGACATCTGTAGTGACTGGTCATTGTTCATGATTAGGGTTTGGTTAAGTTTAAGAACATTGAACATTTCCACCTGAAGAGCTGCTCATACAAGATATCTGTGGGGTCAAACTCATTTTGCTCAATTACACAGAAAAAAAATCAGGTACAGTCACTTTAACATGAAAAAAACCAAACATCAAATTTGTCGCCTACTGGCCTACTGTAACAAATACTCACATTACTGTAATTGAATAGAGTTTTTTGTTTTATGTAAAGTCTTATGAGTACTGAGTTATAGCACAAGTCCCAGTTGTCCTAATCCTCGACTGTCTAACCTCCATCTCTGCTCGTTATCAAATCAATAAGCAAACACACATAATTACTTGCTCTGTATGGACAGAGCTCTGAGAAAACCTACATTTTGTATTATAATTTGGTCAATTTACTAAATTAATCTTCAAACTGCTCCATTTATATAAAATCTCTTAAAAAGTAACATGTAACTAGTACTTTGAGTAGTATTTTTCATGTGTACTTTTTGTATTCCATTCTGAAAGCACACCTGTAATAATAATAATAATAATAATAATAATAATAATAATAATAATAATAATAATAATAATAATAATAATAATAATAATAATGAATTTTATTTATTTGGCGCCTTTCTGGACACACGCCTTACAACAGCAGCTATAGTGCTTTTTCACAGACACATGTCCTCAAAGACGCTTTTACAGAGTATTATTACAAAGCATTGTTCATTCACTCCAGACCCGATGGTCGTAAGCTCCCACCAACACTCACACACACATCACTTTCACACCCACAGTGCATGTTTTGGGTTGTAGCCATATAACTAGACTTTTACTTCAGTACATCTTTGTAGTACTCTTTACACTTCTCCCTACTAATATTTCCTCATCTTACACCATAAGATAAATTGTAAAGCAGCATATAAGTAGCTGAGAAACACTCAGCATCCCATACACACATGGTTAGAGTGTATTCCTGTTCCTGTCCCTCAGGTGTGTGTCCGAAGGGCATGATGTACCTGACCACAGCAGAGTGTGAGGCTCAGGGCGGGGCATGTCCGCGCGTCTGTCTGGACATGACTTCTGCTGAGGTGGAGTGCGCCACCACCTGTTACAACGGCTGCTACTGCGCGCAGGGCTTCTACCTCTACAATGGGACCTGTGTGCCTCTAGCCCACTGCCCGTGTTACCACCAGGGGGAGCTTTTGCCTGCTGGAGCCTCACTTCCTTATGATGCTTGTAACAACTGGTAATGTCGTTAAAGAGCCCATATAATATATTACACTGATCTGTGTTATAGTATTTCCACCTTAAAAACAGACCTGGAGTTGTGTTTTGTTTCATTCTCACATGTTTAACACACAAACCCTGCATACTTAGGCTGGGTTTTTCTCAAACAGAAAAAAACTCTGTTCCACCTTACGATGTCATGTGGTAAGTGCTCCACTGTGTTTTTAAACTCCATACACCTTCACTAGAATCATTTGGATGATTTCAGCCCTGGAATTGCAAATCTCTACTGAACTAAGACATGTGTGAATGAAACAAAACACAACTCCGGATATATCATGGTTATAACATGACTAAAAGCTGATAAGAATCTATTTTATGTAATATAGGATTTTGCCTAGTGATTTGCATTATGTTTTGTTCACACTTTGTTTCCCTGTTGCTTCATTCAGCACTTGCACAAATGGAGAAATGCAGTGTGGGACAGCCCAGTGCCCTGGTAGGTGATGTTGTTCTTCTGCAGAATTATAATTATTACTATACTAGCTGTACTCTGGTGTAAATAAGTGCACATGCTGACACTTGTTTCTCTTGCCAGTGGACTGTGGCTGGAGCAGTTGGACTCAGTGGAGCAGCTGCAGTCGCTCCTGTGATGTGGGAGTGAGGAGGCGCTATCGCTCTGGGACCAACCCTCCGCCAGCATTTGGAGGTCGCCCATGTCAGGGAGAGAGAGTGGCCATCGACACCTGCAGCATAGAGCCCTGCTTTGGTGAGCACAGTCACTTATTTACTTCACACTTCCACCATCCTTATCCTTATATCTAAACTCAAGAAGTCACTGTTTTACAACACCATTTTGCATTTTAACAATATCCATTTTAGCTGTCCCCCATCTGTGAACCCTCAAACTTTGTGCTTTGTCTTTTAAACCTTGTAAGGCCTGCACAGAAGTGGGTAAGATCACACTTGAACAGTCGACAGAAAACACAAACGCAGAGCCACAAGCCATACCTGCTGTGAGTTCACATTTTACAGAGAAAGAAGTTTGAAACAGTCTCTTTGTCCAGAGGAAGAACAGTGGTGGTAGTAGTAGTAGGTAGTAGTAGTGATGTTCAAACAAGAGCATTCAGAGATCTTCAGGATTGTGAGTCTGAAGAGACTAAAGGAACCCTGGAGATGGAGGTGCAGATGTGTGGAGAGATGAAAACCAACTTCACCAACCGGAGAAGGAGGAGAGTCAGGAAGATCTAGGACTGTGGTGCTTTCTCCCAAATGTCCCAGTGAATGTCAAATAAACATTTAATTAGCAAATACATGTTCTGTTTTTTAAGTTTCATTTTTCAATATGAGTTATCAGGCCCCAGCACCAGAAGCTGGCGAAGGGCCTATTACAATCGTAAGGCCTTGCAATTTAAGTCAGTTGTTAAACAACCTGCTCTATAGCTACTTAATCTGAACAAACTTATTTGAAACTGAACTTTTGCACAAAATTCCATTCTTCCATCCCGTTTAAAAAAGTAAATGACAGCCATGCCTTTTTTTTTTTTTTTTTTTTTTTACAGCATAGCAATGACAGAAACTCTCTCTGTTGTTGTTCTAATAGTAAAATCATCAAATCTCACAATACTCGCAAGTATAAACTTTCTTTACAGTAGAATTCCAGTTATAGACGCCATGGGTTTCAGAATGTTGACAAATTAGGACAATTGCTGTCGCAATCAACAATTTAAAACAACACACAACCAAGTTTGTGATGAGTAAATAACATTATAATACAGATCTAGAATAACCTAATGCAGGCCCTTTAAAATGACTCCTTCCGTAGGTCTGAAGGAGCCATGGAGTGCGTGGTCACAGTGCTCGGTCACATGTGGAGGGGGGTACAGGAGCAGGACCCGGGGGCCCATCCGGACTCACGGCACCGCCCAACAGTTCAGTGCCTGTAACCTGCAGCCCTGTGGTAATACACTGGTTCATTAATAATGCTATTCCTGACATTTAGATCACATCATTCTATAGTCCAATGTACTACTATATACAGTACATAAATGTATGTAGTTAAAATGCACATTTCTGTTCTTATATATCTTATATAGAATGTCACTAATAGAAATTATTGGGTTAAACATTTTTGAATATACCTTTGTAATATTTCATGGCGAAGTGCAATGTTTCTCCCATAGACCGTATATAAAAGTGGACTAAGTGAGTGTGACGTCACCCACAGCGTTCAGTGCCGCTCAAATGAGGCTCCTGATGCCACGGTTACAGGAGCAAATCTGGAGCCAGGCTCTATGTTATGAAGAATTTTTTTTTACAGACAAAATAGCGGGAAAAAAAATTAGGATCATCAATTAGGTTCATACGAACATTTTAAGACCAGAATGACGGAGGCCACAGCAGCAGTTACAGAGAGAGGGACGATAAGATCTCAGTCTAAGTCAATGGGAAAAAGGGAGAGAAAGAGCCTCCTGGAGCACTTCCTGTTTGGCACGTGGCAGCTAACGGGTTAGCTATGTCCATTCATATATATACGGTCTATGGTTTCTTCCCATCTGAGCGTGATATCATCACATTCTAGACTGGTTTCAATATCTGTAAACATTATGCGCGCTTCCGGCACACACTGGCCCCAAAACATTCCCGGGTTTACAATCATGACAATGGCGGATAATGACAGGTGCGATCACTCAGCGTAGTTAAAGTCTCTTCAGCCGACAGATCATAACGACTATTTAAGGAAGTTAACCTTAAGTACAGGTGCGCAGTTACCCAACCCTTACCTGATAATGAGTGGGAAGCGGACATATAAAAAATACCGCCAACTGAATGGCCCGATCTCATAAATTCGCCAAGCGTGTGAACGAAGGAGAATTTAAGAGCATATAAGTCTTTAGAAGCGTATAATTTCATGGAATGTGGTCATGTCCAACCTTTGAGGATGCACAAAATAACAAATGAAAGTGAATTTTGTATCGTCAAAGCCGGAGTTTTACCAAGTCTAAGGCCACACAAGGACACAAGACGGAACTGTACCAAGCCTGGGTGGATGCACATAAGACCAAGAGATTTGTTCTGACATAAAAATTAGGTGCAAATAGTATATAAAAACCTGAGATAAAGTGATCACTGCAAACACAAGCCTTGTCAATCAAGTCCTCGGACCAGTCTTCTCGTCTAATGGCTCGTATCCACAGATGGCGGCGGTGCTTTTTAAATACACCCTTTCCTTTAGGAATCCGATAAAAAATCGATCAGTTTCCTTTTACCTGCCTGTTCGTACAATCAACAGCACAACACGATTGCATTTTTGTACAATACAAGCAGCTCGAATTTCACATTCCTGAACATACAAACCGCGATAAAAACTGTTTGTTTTGGGTCTGAGTTGCGCGCCATGTGCTCATCATATATGTGTGACGTGTCATGAAATCCGCCTATAGTAGAATAAATACTGAATGTCTGAATGTAGCTGACAGTGAGACTGTTTCAGGTGAAGACCGAGCGTGCCCCCCTGAGCAGGAGTGGAAGCAGTGTGTGAGTGGACCTGTGTCCTGCTCTGACCTGCTCATGGGCCTGAGCCGGAACTGCACCCCGGGCTGCCAGTGTCCTCCCGGGACTGTCCAGCAGGTGAGGACACGTTTATGCCCGTGGATTCCTTATTCTTCATTTACAATAACAAGTGCAGTCACACATGGACATTCAGAGACATAGAACTCTCTCTACCCGTTGCTACAACTTGATCACTTGGTGAGGCGACATGAGAAAACGAGATGAGATCACGTCCGGGGAATAATGGTAGTCAACATGCCAGCTAGCTGTTGTGCTTCTGTCTCTGGTTAGAGCGATCTGTCAGCCAGCTAATTCCAGAGAAAACGGGTCAGGGAGATTGATGCTTTTATCGTTGAGTTTTACCTTTTCAAAGTAACGTTTTTGATCCTTAACATTCACTGACTTAGAGTAAGATAATGAAGTCATGTCAAAACAATTAAATGCAAAACCCGCTTCAAAATAAGATGAGTTCTCTCATGACATACGCAACACAACTGTCAACACAAACCAGCGCCCCACTGATGTGCGGAACAGCCAGATGTAAACCGTAGACCGCCTATGATGTCTAACTGACATATGTGCTACCCGCACGTATGTCACTTATGAATGTCCCTTCAAATACAAATGAACGGTGAGGCTAATCCCCTTGTTTAAGCATATTAAATCGTTATTTCATGATATTTATGACATGTATCTTAGAGGAGGTTTTGTGTCACTAGATGTTTAAAAAAGTTAAAAAATCTCTACTGAAACTTGGTTAGCCGTTAGCTCAGATGTCAGTTTCATGCTAACTATTATGCAAAATAAAACACATAATTCCAGGCTTTGTAATTAATTAATCTTTTAATCTCATAACAATATTTGCCCCAAAAGCAATATTTTATTATATAAATTAACTTTATAGTGGCCTTTGTTCTTCCTGAAGCCCGTCACGTGTTGGAGTTTAGGCGCTGCCAGGTCTTTGCCGCTAACAGCTCCAGCATGTTCTGTGCTGCTGTTTTATATTTAAATGTTCTTGCAGGTTTAAGGTGCTTCTGTGATATTAAACTCTTCTCTGCACAGTTTGAAATAAAAAACGCCTTTGTCAGTACCATCGGGTCAGTTTTTGAACAGAAATCTCCCGTCCAGCAGTAGACCCAGAGGCTTTCATGCTCCACTGTTGTTGTCAGAATTGTCAAGTCAAGTCAAGTCAAGTTTATTTCTATAGCACATTTAAAACAACTTCAGTTGACCAAAGTGCTTCACATAAAGGATAACAAACATATGCATATACAACACCATATGAGGACAAAAGAGAAAAAAAAAGAATAAACTAATAAAACAAGATAAACTGACTAACTAGTATTAAATGCCAGGGAAAAGAAATGAGTTTTCAATCTAGTCTTGAACTGCGTTACGGACTGAGAGGATCTGACAGGAAGAGGAAGGTTATTCCACAGTCTGGGCGCTGCCACAGAAAAGGCTCTGTCTCCCCTCGTCTTGAGCCGAGTTTTGGGCACAACCAACAGGAGCTGGTCGGCTGACCTCAGGCCTCTGGGTGAAGTGTAGGGCTCCAGTAATTCTCTCAAATAGCAATTGTGTGCGTATAAATGTCGTACCGTGAAATTGTGCACTTTACAAATGTTCTATGTTGTTTATTTGCGATAAAATGCATTCATATTTTTAATGCATTATTTTCTTTATAAATAATGAATCAGAATTAACTAATTAATTAATGTTAATGTCCCACTCCTAGTTTACACACACGTGCTGCCCCTTTACAAAGCAACACCATAAGAAAAAATAAGAAAACACTCAAAAATTACTTTTAACAAGGCTTTGACCTCACCCAAGTGTGGCTGATGGGTTACAGCTCACACCCTCTGTTTTATTCATGATTTGTGATTTTTGTGAGCTAATGCTAATGGCTATAGGAAAAAAAACAGGCTCCGGTGTTCCAAAATAGTCCTGGACTAAACAAGTTGCAAGGTAGATTCAAATTCAAAGCTCTATTGTCATATGTACAGTAAAGAAACACGTTTCCCTGTACAGTGAAATTCTTACTTTGCTGCCCACACCGGATGCACACAGGTATACACACAACAGTCAACAGTCAAATAGAAAAATGTGCAATAGTCAGTAATAGTGCAATAGTCAGTAATAGTGCAATAGTCAGTAATAGTGCAATAGCCAGTGATAGTGCAAGTTATTAATGTGCAAAATATTGTTCATGTGCAAAAAAGGGTACAAGACCCTTTTCCAGCATTTCACACTTCTGTACCTTCGGCCTGAAGGCAGGAGTGTGAATTGTCCATGTTGGGGGTGGGTGGGGTTCTTTGATGATGGAGGCAGCTCTCCTGTGGACTCTGTGGTAGATGCTCTGCAGAGAGGGTTGAGGAGTCCTGGTGATCTTTGTGGCCGTCTTTACCACTCTCTGCAGGCGTTTGCGGTCCTTCACCGTAGTGCTGCCGTACCACACAGTGATGCAGTTGGTCAGGATGGACTCAATGATGCAGCTGTATAAGTTGCTGAGGATTTTGGGTGACATGCAATATTTCCTCAGCCTCCTCAGGAAGTACAGCCGCTGTTGAGCCTTCTTCACCCCCTGTGTTGTATTGAGTGTCCAGGTGAGTTCACTGATGTGGACCACCAGGTATTTGAAGGTGCTCACCCTCTCCACCTCAAGGTCCTGGATAAACAGTGGCTGATGAGGTCTCCTCTCCTTCCTCATGTCCACTATCATCTCCTTGGTCTTGTCTGTGTTGAGAGTGAGGTTATTATTCCCGCACCATGTCACCAGACTGTCCACCTCCCTCCTGTAGGCCGCCTCGTCTCCACCTGTGATACGCCCTATCACAGCGCTGTCGTCAGAAAACTTCAGGATGATGTTCTCAGGGTGGGATGCAACTCAGTCGTGGATGAACAGGGTGTAGAGGATGGGGCTGAGGACGCAGCCCTGCGGGGTCCCGATGTTAGTGGTGATGCTGGCAGAAGTTCTGTGTCCAATCCTGACAGACTGGGGCCTGCCAGTCAGGAAGTCCAGAAGCCAGTCACAGAGGGCAGGGTGTAGTCCCAGTAGTGACAGTTTGTGGGTGAGTCTGTGGGGGGTGACTGTGTTGAAGGCCGAACTTTAGTCAATAAAGAGTACCCTGACGTAGGAGTCTTTATTTTCCAGATGGGAGAGCGAGACATGGGGGGCGGCGGCGATGGCGTCAGAGGTGGACCTGTTGAGCCTGTAGGTGTACTGTAGGGGGACGATAGAATCTGGTATGCTGCTCTGAATGTGGCGCAGTACCACTCTCTCAAAGCACTTCATAATGATTGAAGTGAGTGCTACTGGCCTGTAGTCATTCAGGCAGGATGGGGGGTTCTTCTTGGGGAGGGGGACGATGGTGGTGGTTTTCTAGCAAGTGGGGACGGTGCATTGGCTGAGCGAGAGGTTGAAAATGGAGGTAAAGATGTCAGCCAGCTCATTACCACACACTCTGACGGCCCTCCCAGGAATATTGTCTGGACCTGGGGCTTTGCGGGGGTTGATCCTCCTCAGGAATTTGTATACTTGGGCTGATGAGATGGCAGGCAGGGGGGAGGGGGGTTGAGTGGTCGAGGTGTGTCTGTGCTCTGTGTGGGTGGTGGTGTTGACCTCAAAGTGGGTGTAGAAAGTGTTGAGGTCATCTGGGAGGTTGTCTGAGGCTCTGATGGTGGTGGAGCTGGAGCTGGCCCTGAAGTCCGTGATGTGGTCCAGACATTGCCACATCCTCCTGGGGTCGGCAGAAGAATAGAAGCCCTCCATCTCCTCTCTGTGTTGCCTCTTGGCCGCTCTTATGGCCTTCTGCAGTCGGTACTGCGCAGCTTTGTACTCAGCCTCATCGCCAGATCTGAATGCAGCAGAGCGAGCACGTAGCAGGTGCAGTACCTCCCGGTTTACCTAGGGCTTCTGGTTGGGGAACCTCCTGACTTGTATAGTGGGTACGATGTTCTCAATAAAATTGCTGATGTACCCATTCACATATTCTGCATACTCATCCACATTGACAGAAGAGTCCACCCTTTTAGCTGCAGCTCTAAACACGTCCCAGTCTGTGGTGGCAAAACAGTCCTGCAGAGTGCTCTCAGCATCTGGTGTCCAAAGTTGCACCTGTCTGGTAACAAGATTTGACTGTTTGAGTCTTTGTCTGTAGGCCGGGTACATGAACAGAGAAATGTGGTCTGAATCTCTGAAGGGGGGGTGGGGTGCTGCCCTGAATGCACCACTTACATTGCTGTATACATGGTCCAAAGTGTTCTTGCCACAGGTGGGGATGTTGACATGTTGTTGGTAAGTACAGTCCGTAAATTGCACTGATTGAAATCACCAGCATGATTTCAAAAGCGTCAGGAGGATTTCAAAAGCGTCAGGATGAGCCGTCTCCAAGTTACTGATGATGTCATAGAGCGTCCTGAGAGCAGCTGTGTAGTCGGCGTGTGGTTAAATGTAAACAGCGGCCAGTAGATGATAGCATTAGCATTGAACAATGCGTTTACTGATTCTATATCAATGCAATCACAAACAATCCCTGTTTGTAATTTTTAAAGCATTTTGAAAAAAACAAACAAAAAAAAACCTTGCCTCTCTGACAGGATGGTGCTGAGTGTGTGCTGAAGTCTGAGTGTCGCTGTGATGTGAATGGGCATCAGTATTACCCAGGAGACTCTGTTCCTGTGGACTGCAACAACTGGTGAGTGAGACAGCCTGTACTAATATACTGTACTGTATACTGTTCTCATGTCTGACTGTCCCTCCTCTTTTCAGTACATGTGAAGGTGGGAGGCTGCTCAACTGCACTCAGCTCAACTGTGACGGTAGGTAACACAGCTCCAGTGTGTGGAGGAGTAGCTGATCCTTGTGTGCTGATGTGTGCGTTGCTGTGCAGCTGATGGAGAGTGGTCTCAGTGGACTCCGTGGGGCCAGTGCTCTGTGTCGTGTGGGGCAGGACTGCAGTCTCGTTATCGCTTCTGCTCCAGCCCTCTGCGCTCTGGTGCTGCTCCTCCCTGTGCAGGCCCCCACCGAGAGGACCAAGTTTGTGTCACGGCCCCCTGTGATCGTGAGTACAGCGTGTTTATTATGTAACAACCAAACCCACAGTGTCACAACCCCCATATATAACAACAGATAGATAGTTTCTAGATAATAAAACAATTAATATAGTGCGTTAACCAAATGATTGTTGTGTGTGTTTATATTTACTATTACTGTTACTATTACTACTGTGACGTTGCTTGTGTGTCCAGGTGACGGGGGGTGGGGTCAGTGGAGTAATTGGACAGAATGCTCTAAGTCGTGTGGAGGAGGAGTGAGGAGCAGGAGACGAGAGTGTGACAGTCCCACACCAGAAGGAGAGGGGAACTACTGTGAGGGGCTGGGCACAGAGGTGGCAGCCTGCAGCACTCTGCACTGCCCAGGTGTGTACCCATGCAGCTCTGGCACAGCTATCAGTTGTCTGATCATCAGTCTGATATTTGTGCTTTTAGTGTTGAGCTATTGGCCTTAAATCACAGAAGCTCCTGTTCTGCGTGGCCCAGCCAGCTGTTGAAATATTTAAAGCTTTATTTGAACACATTAGTGCAGGTTTTTTTCTTTTTCCTCCTGTGAACTTCTTTTTGTAAAATGAAAATATCAGAAAGCTACTTTTTTTTATTTTTTTTTACTTTTAGTAGTTGCCAGAAATTGTGTAAATATAAGAGTCATGGTAAGCCATAGATGAGGTACAGTTAGATGTCTATAAAACATAACCAGTTATCCAGTTATTAGTGCACAAAATTAGGCATCAAAATTGTACATTTACAAATGAAATTGGCATTTAATCAAGCAAATCTGAGTTAATCAGCACAATATGTATACTGTATTTTCCGGACTATAGAATGCACTCTATTTTTTTAAAAATTAAGACAAACCGGGCTATAAGCCGCTGATATCTATGTTGAAAAATGAGATATTTACTGCATATACAGAACAATTTTGTACTGTAAATGTACATTTATGTACCTGAACAGATTGTTTCTGAACAGTGCCTTTTAACACGGCAGCAACTGTGCTGATTAAAACGAGGTCAAAAACAGAAAAGAACCGGAAATTGATTACCTTCATTTCTCCTGTGCAGTGAAACCACAAGTCACTTTAATCATCTCCGCTGACACCGAGCTTATGTGCAGCAGCACGGCAGAGGTCTGCACGGGACTGAATTTTCAGTCTTCAGTACCGCTCCCACGTCATGCGGTCGCGCTCCCGCCCATGCCCGCAATAAGCTTTCAGAATGTTCTTTCAGAATGCTCTCATTACATCCATGGTCACGCGCCGCGCTGTTTTGTGTTGGGTCCCACGGGTCCCGCGGGTGCAGGACTCTACAGCACAGTTCCCTTCCTAGAGCAAGATCGATTGCCTTCAACTTAAAATTTGCATCATACAAACTCCTTAGTAATTTGTCGTGCGTGTTATATCTGCTAAATAAAAAGTAGCGTATTCTTCTTTGCATTAATTTTTCTTGTTTTTGAAATTCCAGTTAGAGCGCCCCTAGCGGTGGAAAAAAAACACAGATTAGCCGCTCCTTTGTAAAAGCCGCATGGTTCAAAGCCTGGGAAAAAAGTAGTGGCTTATTGTCCGGAAAATACGGTAATTCTGAAATCCCTTGGTGAGCTACTTGGAGGGGGTGGAGAGCTGCTGGTCTCCTGAGCTGCTTCCTGGAGACCAGTGCTTTAGTGCAAAGAGTGTAAAACACGTCCATTGTACAAAATTTTAATGAAATAAATTGGGTAAAATTACGAAAATCATCCCTACATATCGGCAGAGCTTATTGGTCATTGGTTTCTCTGGATTCCAAACAATTGGTAGCAGCATCACCCATGAAAAAATATTGGTCGATGAACCACCTCATTATGTGTATGTTCCACCAGATCTCTCTGTGTGAACCCACACTGATCCAGACCTGAAACTGGGCTATCATCAGCTTAGACTTGTTCTAAAGGACCAAATAGTTTGTAAACTGCACAAGCACAAAACTTTAAACTACATAGACTAAACTATGACGTCTATGGCACGGTGGAATGGGCCTTTGTGGCGGCTTGTTCCAGTTTAAACCTTGTTTTACACTGTGTTTAACTCCAGTTTTTAGGTGTAATTCAGTCCTATTTTAGATTTTGATTTAGTCTTGGTCTATTTCTTGTGTTTTTTTAAGTGACAAATATTATATGGCTGACATGAAATGTTTGTTGACCGAGTAATTGAAGTAATATGCAAAATGGCTGTCGGTACCATCAGAATAAACTCATATACCACCAGAGTTACCTTACCATACAGTTTGAGAATAGGGCACAGGGACTGTCTAACTGGAATAATTGAAATAATGAAAATAATGAAACTGCTCAAATGATTTTTGATAACACAAAGACAACTGAATTGAAAGAGTGTACTAGGAAATTTTAATGGAAAATATTTAATTTGTAAATATTCAAAATCAATGACCATTCTATAACCTTTATCATTTTTTCATAAAAAATCCTGCAATAGAATAACTAATAAAAAATAAATCAGCGACTAGTGCTCTGCTGTACTTTAACAGTATTCTCCTCTGTGCAGTGGCCCCATGCTCTGAAGTCCCAGGTACAGCGTTCAGCAACTGTGGACCATCATGCCCGCGCTCCTGTGATGACCTGGCTGTAAGTGTCACACTCAGATGTTAGTATGTTTAAACCTGATGCCCGTACATAACCCTGTCTCCTCTGTCAGCACTGTGAGTGGCGCTGTGAGCCTGGCTGTTACTGCACTGAGGGGAAGCTGCTGTCTGCCAACGGGACGTCCTGTGTGGAGAGGGAGGAGTGCCCCTGTCTAGACCTGAGCACCGGACAGCGCCTGGAGCCCGGGGAGAGCGTCACTGCCCCTGATGGCTGTAACAACTGGTAAGAAATCATCATCAACACAATACAGCATGTCTGTAGAGTAAATGAATAATATACAAATACCTCTGTATTTATTTCAGCACGTGTGAAGAAGGAAGGCTCAACTGCACTAGAGATCCCTGTCCAGGTATTTAAAAGAGATGATACTTTATTCATTCTGAAGGAATTTCAAACATTTGTCAATGCTCTGAGCTACTTCTGTTCTAAATACAGTATAATGCTTGCTCTTTTCCTTCTGAAATTATTACTGTGTTCCTCACTCCTAATCTTATAAATAAATAATAATAAATGGAAAAATCCAAGTGTTCTTTGGGGAGACACAGATTCCTAGTTTCCTGGCACCCTGGTGGTTAGAGAGGGGAGAGTTATCAGTATTAGTGAAATGTTAAATAGTTACTTCTATCCATCCATCTTCTCCCGCTTAATCCAGCTGTGTCGCTTGGGCAGCTTGCTGCCCAATACTCATAGCACCTGACCCCCCTATGAACCCCTCTGCAGGTGGTGAGCCCACAGGAGGGTGGACAACATGGTCCTTGATGTTAGGTCATAGGGGTGCGAGCATGTTTTGGGTTGGAACATGCAAACTCCACACAGAAAGGCCCGGGTGACCCGGGGATCAAACCCGCAACCTTCTTGCTGTGAGGCCTGAGTGTTGCCACTCAGCCACCATGCCGCCATCTAGTTACTTCTAATATAAGAAATCTGATTTCTTTCTGATTGTTCTGATTGTTGTTTTTGAGAAGGACAGTTATGAAAGAAAGACAAAGGAATTTAGCAAAAAGTGACAAAAATATTAAAAACTGTGATTCATTGTAAATCACAGTTACTCTAAAGATCTATTTATTAACTGAGATAAGTCACAATGCAAACACAAAAATCAGATCTTATTCAGTTATTTGACTATTGTAGTTGACAGGAGATGTACTATTCTAGTTATGTGATTATTACTAACCATGTAAATATACCCACTGTTTCCACCTAATCTAAGAACAAGAATGAAAAAGAAAAACATTTTTTCCCAGTCATTTGTAATATCAAAATGTGAAATACCAATTAAAGGTCCAAAGTGTTTGTTAAATATGAAACCAAATCCAGCCCAGTTAGTCTTCCTTAAAATGTCTCGCACCTTTCAGTGGCTGGCGGCTGGTGTGCATGGTCAGACTGGACCCCCTGCTCCAGGACGTGTGGGGCGGAGTCAGTGTCCCGCTACAGGAGCTGTGGGTGTCCTGAGCCCAAAGAGGGAGGGACCTCCTGTCCTGGAGAACAGGAAGTGCACAACGGAGTGGGAGTCCAGATCCAGAGACAGCCCTGTCCTGTCATCAGCTTCTGTCCTGGTGAGGTGGACATTTTGGTCAGGACACTGGTCTGGGTACATATGTGCTCTCTGAATGGCACATTATAATGACAGAAAACATACATGAGTTAACAGGGACACTGCACATGAAGGATGTTTTACATATAAATCTGAATAAATACATTTCTCTGTATGTTACTTACAGACATAGAATGGAAACACCCATTTTACACTTAAACTGAATGTACCTACAGAAACATTGTTGGTAGAGCGGTCAGATGACCCACAGGTTGGCAGTTCTATCCAAACCCCCTCACCCCTGGTGTCTGTGTACTTTGGTCTATGAGTGTGTGTGTGAATGGTTGAGTGGTTGATGTAAATTGCTTAGAGCACCTTGAAGGCAGAAAAGCTCTGTATAAATCTCTCCAGCACCTGAATAATTACTACCATGTAATAACACTTAATAAATCTACTGATGAAAGCAGAGAGATTCTTTTGCCTGCAGTTTCTGAAACTGCTTGTAATGCTGTAAATGAGTCTTTAAGTGGAGCCTCACTTTTTACCCACAGTGAATGGAGCGTGGAGTCTGTGGTCAGCCTGGTCAGAGTGTGACGGCTGTGAGGGGGCCTCCACACGGACCAGGCAGTGCAACAGTCCCCCCGCCAGGTTCGGAGGTCTGCCCTGTGTAGGAGAGAGCAGACAGAGCCGCGGCTGCTATGACAACATGACCCTCTGCTCAGGTCAGTGGAACCGTCATGTTTTTAACAGTCTGTATAGTTCACATAACAATGAGCCATTATTACAATAGTGAACAATTTAGTTTAAAAATTTCGTTTAAAATTATTCCAATACTACTTGAGAGCAATATGTTTTTCTCTGAGCAAGACCCTTCACCCTCAACACCAGCTGAATAGCCTGTTAATATTTTAGAAATGTGCAATCAACTACATCACTGGATCCAACCCAAGCCTCCATTTTTATATTTTTCTCTCCAGACTGTGGTGGGGGGCAGGTGGACTGGCCGTGTGGAAAGCCCTGTCCCCGCTCCTGCTCTGACCTCCATGGGGACACAGAGTGCCTGGACACCCCTGGGTGCAGCCTGACCTGTGGTTGCCCTGGTGACATGGTGCTGCAGGATGGCGTGTGTGTGAGCAGAGAGGAGTGTCGCTGCAAATTCCACAACAGCTCTGCTACTGGTCAGTCCCTCCAGGACGGACTATTGTCTGTAAGGATCAAATGTTGTGTGTGTTAATAGCCCCATGTCTCTGCAGGGGGTCTGGAGTCCAGTAACACCTCATGGGTGTGGCCCGGGGACTTTGACTGGCAGTTTGCTAACCCAGGAGAAAGTATCGTCACTGACTGTAAAAACTGGTATGGACATGTCTGATAATAAGAATTCTATGTTATTTTACTTAATGAAATCTTATTCTATTACTCTTCTATGTTCTCTTCATGTTTTCTTGCTTTATTGAGCTACTGTGACAAAGCAATTTCCCTTGTGGGAAATATAAACCAACATTGACTGTTGTGCTTATATCAACATATATTCACATTCTCTGTATATCTCTCCTTCTTTCCGCTCAGTTCGTGCGAGGCGGGGGTGCTGCTGTGTGATTCGGTCCCAGGCTGCCATGTTGACGGGGGGTGGAGTCAGTGGGGTCCATGGGGTGAGTGCTCTCTGTCCTGTGGGGGCGGAGTCAAGTCCAGAACACGCCTCTGCAATAACCCCACCCCTCAGAGTGGTGGGCGGGGCTGCCTGGGTGTGGCTGAGCAGCGGAAAGAATGCAACACTCACATCTGCATGGGTACGTTGTCAAAATATCTACTTTAGTCATTTTTTATCAATTATAGGAAACTTATTATGCAAATATGCTCTTGTTGCACAGTTACCCCAGACTGTTACCATCTCTGGAGTTGTGTATTTTTTCATTCACAGTTGATTGAATAAACCTGTGATGTTACACTGTCTGTACCTCTTAAGCTCAAAATGCTCTGTTCCACCATGATTTGGTAGTTTTAAAGTGAACAGCTCCTTTTACCATTAGTTTAGATGGGCAATTCCAGGACTGAATTTATCCAAATGATTCTAATAAAGATTTGGAGTTTAAAAACACAGTGGAGCACTTCCTGTATTAGCACATGTGTGAGTGTTTTCCATTTGAGAAAAGAACTGCAGACTAAATATGCAGAATTTGTGTGTTAAATATGATTGATTGAAACAAAACCAAACTGTATTTATGTTTGTGATGAGGAAACATTAGAACATCAGAAAATAGTGTGAATCATTCTGTTCATGTCAGCAAATAATTATTTCTTCCCATCTGTGAGACAAAATTTAAATAGTCATTTCATGGTTTGGTGAAATTTTTCGGGAACATAATCAAAGTGATTAATTTGAGTGAAAATGTGAAAACAAGCTGTCCAAATGTATTAAAACTAGAGAAGAAAGCATAAGCTGTCTCCTTTACCAGTTGGTGTGTATTTCTCTCTCTCCTGACTGGACTTTTGGCTGGTGCTTTTGCTGCAGACTCAGAGGGGCCGTGGTTGCCGTGGTCACAGTGGTCTGTGTGCACTGTGAGCTGTGGAGGGGGGCAGCAGTCTCGTGTCCGTCTGTGCAGGTCTCCTCCCTGCAGTGGACCCAGCCGCCAGAGCAAGACCTGCCACACCCAAGTGTGCCTGGGTACGTGTGTGTGTGTGTCAGACTGAGACTTCGTGACACGTGCGCAAATTTACATGGGTTTCCATGGTTTATCTCACAGTAATTACGCACTGCTCTTACATTCTCCTACATTACGAACATTTTAGTGATTTACTCATGTTACAGAATGCATTATTTAAGCTCACTACACAATCCCTGTCTGAAACGTTATATGTGGCGTGTGTGCAGAGGTGGGCTGTCCTCCAGGCCGACTGTACCGTGAGTGTGAGCGTGGGGAGGGCTGTCCCTTCAGCTGTGCCCAGATCAGTGGGAGAGAGAGCTGCTACTCTGACGGCTGTGAGGAGGGCTGCCACTGCCCCCCCAACACCTACCAGCACCAGGGAGACTGTCTGCAGGTCTGACCACCTGTCCAGTCTTATTCATCTCCAAATGACATATATTATTTATTTTGAATGAGTAAACTGTATGAAAACATTCTCCACACTGCAGGAGTGCCCGTGTCTGGTGGATAAGGACTTCCTGGGCTCTTTACAGAGTGTCTCTGTGTCCCCACTCTCCTCTCTGTTTGTCTACAACATCTCTGAGGGCTTGGAGCTGCAGTCTGGAGACTCTTTTGTGCATGACTGCAGTGCATGGTAGGCTTTATAACATACAAACATACATGTATAGATTCATTCTTGTGTTTTAGTTCATTGTAATTCCTGTCTCTTTTGTGCCTGCAGTGAGTGCATGCATGGGCAATGGAACTGTTCCCTGGAGAACTGCCCGGTGGATGGGGGCCTCTCCTCGTGGGGCCCCTGGAGCCCTTGCTCTCTGTCCTGTGGAGGACTGGGCATGAAGACCCGCTTTAGGAGCTGCACACAGCCAGCTCCTGCCCATGGAGGGAGGGAGTGCCAGGGAGCGCGCCAGGAGACCACCTACTGCCAGGCCCCAGACTGTCCAGGTGAGCTCTGACTGACCAGCCATCCATCCATCCATCCATCTTCTCCCGCTTAATCCGGCTGGGTCGCGGGGGCAGCGTGCTGCCCAATACTCATAGCACCTGACCAGCCACTCATGTTTATTCAGAATGGTTTTCAGAAATGATTCAGTTATCTTGTACTAATGTACGCATCATTTTTCATGTGTTTGGCAGTTATTGTTGGGCCAACCGAGGAGCCAGTCCTACCAGGTAAGATTCTACTTCTCCACATTTACACCTCAAAAAGCACGGTCTCCATCAGAGTGTGAATTCAGTTCATTCCGTTGTTGGTTTTGCAGATGAGGACGTGGGATTCTCTCCCTGGTTGTCCTGGAGCTCCTGCTCAAAGACCTGCAGTGAGGTACACAGTCCGGCCACCAAGACCCGGCATAGACAGTGCACCAACCCCCCCTGCTCTGGCAGCTCCCACCAGGAGAGGGCCTGCAACCTGCCTCAGTGTCCCGGTATGATCATGTCATATTTCACCTTTACATGGGTGATATTTGGAGGGCTTTTTTCAATCAGAATCTGGATCTAAGTTTTGGAGGATTTGTATCATTGCAAATATAATTTATACATCACTCCTCACCTCTGCATGCAGCCATGTGTCAGTGTACTAGAGTGACTGTGTTCTCAGGCTCTGGCCCAGAGGACTGCCCAGGAGGAGACTGCTCTCAGAGGAACTGTTCGTGGATAGAGTGGGGGGACTGGGGCTCCTGCTCTCGCTCCTGTGGGGTGGGGCAGCAGCAGAGGATCAGGACCTTCCTCAGTCCAGGCTCCAACGGCTCCTGGTGTGAAGACATCCTGGGAGGCAACATGGACTACCGCTTTTGTAACATCAAACCCTGCAGAGGTCAGTGCCCGCGCAAAAGCAAATACAGAAAAATGTATATTTAAGAAGTTATATTATACGTTGTTGATAACACAGTTGATGGAGGGTGGTCTCGTTGGAGCCCCTGGTCACGATGTGACAAACAGTGTGGTGGGGGTCGCTCCATCCGCACACGCTCCTGCTCCAGCCCCCCACCCAAAAACGGAGGCAAGAAGTGTGAGGGGGAGAAGAACCAGGTGAAGCCCTGCAACACCAAGCCCTGTGGTATGGCTAAGAGTCACTCATCATTGTACCTCCCTACACATGTATGCTTAACCCAGTCCTGTTTGTGTGTTATCAGAGGAGAAAGGCTGTCCGGCAGGGCAGGAGTTTGTGCTGTGTGCAAACCAGTGCCCCCAGCGCTGCTCCGACCTGCAGCAGGGCATCGAGTGCCAGGGCAGCTCCGAATGCCAGCCAGGCTGCCGCTGCCCTACAGGTACAGTACACACTCAGCTTCAACAATCAAACACTACAAACAACACTATTTTACACTTACACTGAGTTCTTCTTGTTTATATTTTGAATCACACTGAAATAACATTAATCTAAAATCTTTTAACAGATGTCTTGCCTCGGCTTGGTACATGTTTAGTTAATACACATTACGACTCAAATGCCTTGGCATTAGTATTTTTGCCATAACCAACTTCATAATAATATTAGAAATAAGACATTGGTTTTATATAGAGCTTTTCACAGTAACTCAAAGACGTTTTACAATAATGTAACAAAACAAAAATAGGACAGCCACGACAAGTAGTGAGGAAGCAGTTACTGTATTTGTAGGGGTGATAACCTTTGAGTTTGGAGCTGCTTTTTGAAGATGTTTAGTGAGTCTGACTTTCTGAGGTGAAGGGAAAGAGAGCTCCAGAGGGTGGGGGCAGCAATGGTGAAGGCTTTAATGTTGCAGTCTTGTTTTAGTGTGTAACTCCCCCCTCCTCCCCTTGTCTGGTGCATGTGTGCAGGCACTCTGGAGCAGGACGGCGTGTGTGTGCAGCTGTGGCAGTGTGACTGTGTGGACGCTCTGGGACACGTGTGGGCCGCGGGCAGCTCTCATCAGGTCGACTGTAACAACTGCTCCTGCTCTGACGGACAGCTCCTCTGCACCAATCACAGCTGCCAGGCCTCCTGTGGCTGGAGCTCCTGGTCCAACTGGGCGGCCTGCAGCACCTCCTGTGGGCGAGGCCAGAGGACCAGATACAGGTGACACAAACAATATAAATAATACTCCTGCACTGGTTTTACCACAAGTGGACAGAATAGGTAAGTATATTTGTAAAGCACAGTTCTAGCAGTTAAATCACAGTATCCACAACTAAACAGTTTTGAGCCTGGTTTTAAACATTATGAGAGTAGAAAAGGCCTGTCTCACCTGTTCAGAAAAAACTGTTCCAGATTTTAGCTGCATAAATCTGAAATGACTCCCCATGTGTAGGAGAGGGCCTCAGAGTGCAGATGATTCATATGGCACTAACATACTAGGCCATGGAGAGACTTGTACACAAGCAGAGCTGCTTTAAAGTCCTTCCAGGTTCTACTCAGCCTCAGGACTTGAGCAGCAGAGATCTGGATGTACTGAGCTGTCTTTCAGATGGAGAATATTTTGACAAAAGTTAAAACTTAGTCGCATGAGGCTCGGTCATAAACAGTATGAGAAGCCCTGACAACACTCTGAATGAATGAGCTCTGAGTGAACAGTGTGTTTGGGCAGCACTGATAGAGGGGCCAAGCATCATTATTACAGTACATTACTTCCACAATAATGTTAATTCACAGGAAATGTTACTATTTTTAACCCAAAATCCCATGAATGCCATGAATCAATTTCCTGTACAAACTTAGCAAACTGTAATATTTTCTTATTTAATCATGTCAGACTAACTGTGTTTCTGTGCTGTAGATCTCTAATACCTGAGACTGAAGGGGCAGACTGCCAGTTTGAGGAAGTCCAACATAAGTCATGTGACCCAGGCCCATGTCCGCCCCTCTGTCTCCATGACGACATGGAGCTTATGGTGGGGGGCACCTGGCTGCAAGGGGAGTGTCAACAATGGTGAGAACAACCAATGATAATACAGTTTGCCGTTTGTATGTTTAGGGCTGGGAGATACAGTGATAAAAATTCAATTGTGACACTGTGACAATTTACTATTTTGCTTAATTTGTCATATTGTGGCGGGACGGTGGCTAGCGCTCATGCCTCACAGCAAGAAGGTTATGGGTTCAATCCCTGGGTCGCCTGGGCCTTTCTGTGTGGTCTGCATGTTCTCCCCGTGTCTGGATGGGTTTCCTCCAGGCACTGGGGGGTTCAGGTGCGCAGAGGACTGGCTGGCGAATAGCTGTCCCTGCGACCCAGCCGGATAAAGCGGGAGGAGATGGATGGATTGTCATATTATGATTCACAAATTTACTGTTGAAAGTGGCTCTTTTCTCCCACCCACTTCGTTCAGCCTCAGCAGCTCAGAGTCAGGTGCATTTACCCAGTTGTAATGTGAGAATTTTCAGAAGAAGCATGTGACTTTTTGTGATCTGGCATCATGATATTAACATTTTTCAATATCACTCACCCATAATTATTTTCAGCCTTATTATACTGTAAATAACTTGATAAATATTTTGGTAGCACATGCACCCCTGAGGGACCTTACTGCCAAGACATAGACTGCAGAGGTAAGGCTCCCATGTTTTAGAGGCTTGTATGAACGTTCTTATGCTCGGTCAGTCCCTATTAAAATTCTCCTGTGTGTGGTTTGCAGTGGACGGAGGCTGGACTCCGTGGTCAGAGTGGTCAGACTGCTCAGTGACCTGCAGCAGAGGGTCACAGGTCCGGAGCCGAGCCTGCATCAACCCCCCGCCCCGGAACAACGGCTCGGACTGCGCCGGAGAGGACAGAGACAGCCAGGAGTGCCACAGACCACCATGTTTGGGTGTGTTCAAGCTTTCTTTTCTATATTTATACAATGCCTTCTGCTGGATGGTAATCAAATATAGCAATTCCCATCCTACTTATCTCAGCAGTCCTTGTTTTACCAGTGGATATGCTGGCAGCCCACACATCCCTCTGACAAGCTACTGAAGAAGCTATTAAGGAAAATTATAGGGTTGTTATAATGTCACTTCTGCGTCCAACCGCTAACAGCTCGTTTCAAACTTGTTCTAGCTCAAACAAGAGACAATTATCTCTCAAAAACTAAATGTGTATGGCTACGTTCAGACGGCAGCCTGAAGTGACCCAAATCTGATTTTTTTCACCCCTGCGACCTGGATATGATCTTTAAATGACAGACTGAACCACACAGATCTGATTTTTTCAAAATGCAACCCAGGTCACTTGGTTTACATTCAGACCGCAGGGCTTAATGCTCAATTCGGATTTTTTTGTGAAATCAGATTTTTTGGTGAGGTTGTTCACATTTCCAATTAAATGTGACTTGTCTGTAATCTCCAGTGTGAACTTTAAATGCCCCAAAAGTGTCCCGCATGAGCATTAGAGGACACGATGACATCACAGAAGTGTTTACAGAAGTCGCCTAAACATGGACGCTTCATTGAGCACCTGGAGATTTTAAAGTTGCTGTTGTACCACTCTCACAGGAGGAAACATGTCTTCGGCCTATTTCAGTAGGAAACACGTTGACGTTGGGCTGTATAACAGGAGCTTGTTACAGCACAATAGCTAATAACTCTCACTTGTTGATGACGTGAAGGTCTAATGTAGGTCAGATGGTTTTAGGAGCACATATCCAAGTGGTTTGGGTCACATTTTAACAAATCGGATCAGATACAGGTTGCATAGGGGCTAAAAAATATCAAATTTGGTCACTACGTCTGAACGTAGCCTTGGATATGCGCTCCTAAAACCGATACATATCCGATCTTTTGCTATGTGACTTCAGTCTGAACGGCCAGATCGCATTCATCCGACCTACATCCGATCGACCGTTCCTTTCTACGGACGTTGCTGCCACAAAACGCAGCCCCACAAAACACCATGGTGAAAAACCTCGTCATTCTCTTTCTCAATCTCCTCCTTAAAATAAATAAGCTGTACATGTTCTGGCTCCAGTACGACAGCAACAATAAAATCTCCAGGAGCTCAATGCAGCATCCATGTTCAAAAAAATCTGGATTGAGCATTAAGCCCTGCGGTCTGAACGTAGCCTAAGTGTACAAGTTGTGTCAGATAAGCAACTACTAATTCAGTAAGAAAATAAGTAATAATAATTCGCCTGAAGGAAGACAAAAACATGAGAATAGATTTGTCTCTAAATAAAGCAAATATTTAAAAGTGCAATGTGTAGGTAACTTTTCTGATGAAGGGTCTGTCTTCTACTTGCCCCAAAGGAGTTTGTTTGCTTTTCCTGAAATGTTGCACAGTATGGCATTAAACAAATATATCTCCATGGAGAGAAGCAGGAGACCCCACAGAATGCATGTTTTTTTCAAGGTAATTTTGCTCATTAAAACACTTGTAAATTAATAAATGCATTATTAGTTTATGTGAGTTGATACTGTAGAACATTCCAGGCAAAGAAATAACATCTCCATGGACACAAGGAGGTAGTGCACCCCCACCAAAAAGTTACAGAATGCACCAAATTATAAATGCCCCTGTTGTCAACACGAACATTGTCAAGTCTTTAATTGAGGAATGAAGGTTTGACTTGAAAAACCCAGGAAAGCAGACACAAGGCTCAACTCGGCTTTAAGACTTTTATTGTAGTAGTAGAAGTAGTGCAGGTCGAAAACCTTTAAAGCAAACAAATGTATAAATAATGAAATTACACCATTTACCATCATTTTTAAACTATTTTAATTATATTCCATTTTTCACTGACTTTTAAATATTAAATTAGGCTACAATTTTAACTAATGTACTTTTACCATTAATGTTTTTAACCTATATTCTAATATCTCGACAACATAACTTATTTTTACTGTTTTAAACTCAATTCTACTCACCAGTAGTGTCTCTGTGCTTTCCCCTCATTCATTCCTGGTCTTTGACCTTCCTGCTCACCTGAGTCTAATTAAATGGGTGCAGCAGACACTACTGGCTCCTGGATTTATCGCCATCTACTGGCCAGGCTAGGAAACCACAAGGGGGGAGGGGAGAAATGGTGAATGGGGTTAGGAGCAGAGAGGAAGTTAGGAGCAGAGAGGAAGTTAGGAGCAGAGAGGAGGTTAGGAGCAGAGAGGAGGTTAGGAGCAGAGAGGAGGTTAGGAGCAGGCCTTTTTGACTTGACAAACATATAGTAAATACGACTTTCATGTTGCTGTGTCCAGATGATCTGTGCCCCTGGTCGGCCTGGTCCTCCTGCTCTCAGAGCTGTGGGGCAGGCTCAGTGTCCCGGAAGAGGGTGTGTGTGTGTGAGGAGGGGGGAGACGCTGCCTGTCCTGCCCAGATCCAAGAGCACAGGGACACACAGGAGACTCAGCTGTGCTACAAACGCCCCTGTCCTGGTAACACAACAGCCATACACATCTGTTTATTCTGTAATTCAGTCTGCATTTACAGTATTCACCTTGATCTGACAAGTAAAACTGAGCAATCACCTTTTCAACTTTTAATGAATCGACCAATGCATTATTTATTATTTAGAAGCATTCAAACTTTTTTGACCTTTACACTTTGAAAGTCATATTCAGAGTTAACAACAATCTCTTGCCAAAATCATTACAGAATATGTTCAAAATACAAAATCAATACGAGTGGTACGGCCACGTATATCAAAAAGAAAATCAGAACAAATATTATGAAATTTTGTATATCAACAATTGTTCAAAAGACCTAAAATTGTGCGCCACTCACTTCCTTTTTAAAAATAAAATGTAAATCTTTAACTCTGGGCAGATACATGAATTGTGATGCTTAGTTTGTGTTATAGTACTTTGCTGTACTGTTACTGATTTGTTTGCTTCCTCTTGCTGTATTTATGAATATGAACTGGTGTCAAGATGATGCTATGAGGAATAAAGGGTAAAGGCAGAATAAGCTCAAGCTTCAGCCTGCACCTTTCCGTCTGTGTATGTTAAATGCACTGCCTGGCCAAAAAAAAAAGTCACCTGGATTTCACTAAGTAAATAGGTCCAATGTTGCTGCAGTTGGTCAGGTCCAGGTTCAGCAGCAGTGTGTGCTCAAAAAATGAGGTCAGCTGAACCTGAATATACTGAATGACCAGGTTAGGGGAGATTCCAAGATGACAATGCCAGGATTCAATGGGCTCAGATTGTGAAAGAGTGGTTCAGGGAGCATCATTTTCACACATGGATTGGCCACAGCACATAGCACACGCTGTTGCTGAACCTGGACCTGACCAGCAGCAGCAACCTCATACTTAGTTAAATTAAGATAAACCTGTGATCGAAATAAATTACTAAAATTAATCACTCAATTAATAAATATTAATTATATATATATATATATATATATATATATATATATATATATATATATACATATACATATACATATATATATATATAAAACCGCATTTCTCACCTTCCACGGTGGTTGGTCTCTCTCACCCTCATCAGCTCGGGTCCTCTACCAGAGGCCTGGGAGCTTGAGAGTTTATCTTTGCTGTTCCCAGTACTGCACTTTTCTGGACTGAGATGTCTGTTGTCCGTCCTGGGATCTGCTGCAACCACTCATCCAGTTTGGGGTCACGGCCCCGAGTACTCCGATCACCACAGGCACCACCGATGCTTTCACCTTCCAGGCCCTCTCCAGCTCTTCCTTGAGCTCCCTGGTATTTCTCTAGTTTCTCGTGTTCCTTTTTTCCTGACATTGCCATCGCCGGTATTGCAATGTCCACCACCACGGCTTTGTTCTCTCGCTTATCCAGAACCACGATGTCTGGTTGGTTCGCCTCACCATTCTGTCAGTCTGTATTTGGGAAGTCCCACAGGATCTTGGCTCCGCTCATTCTCCACCACCTTTGGAGGCGTTTCCCACCTTGATCCTGGGGTTTCCAGCCCGTACTCTGCACAGATGTTTCTGTACACTATGCCCGCTACTTGGTTATGTCGCTCCATGTACGCTTTCCCTGCCAGCATCTTACACCCTTGCAGTTATGTGCTGGACTGTCTCAGGCACTTCTTTGCACAACCACACCTTGGGTCTTGTCTGGTGTGGTAGATCTGGGCCTCTATTGCTCGGGTGCTCAAGGCCTGCTCCTGTGCAGCCAGGATGAGTGCCTCCGTGCTGTCCTTCAGACCAGCCCTCTCCAGCCATTGGTAGGATTTCTTGATATCAGCCACTTCAGTTATGTTCCGGTGGTACGCCCATGTAGGGGTTTGTCCTGCCATGATGGTCCCTCCAGCACCTCTTCCTCTGTGCCCCACTGTCTGAGACATTCTCTGAGCACGTCATCAGTCTGGGCCTTGTCACTGATGTACTTGTGGAGCTTGGATGTTTCATCCTGGACAGTGGTTCCCACACTCACTAGTCCTCGGCCTCCTTCCTTCCGGCTCGTGCACAGTCTCAGGGTGCTGACTTGGGATGGAACCTCCAGGCATGGTCAGGAGCTTTCGTGTCTTAACATCCGTGGTCTGTATCTCCTCCTTTGGCCAACTTATGATTCCTGCTGGGTATCTGATCACTGGCAGGGCGTAGCTGTTTATTGCCTGCGCCTTGTTCTTGCCATTGAGCTGGCTTCTTTAGGACCTGCCGTACTCTTTGCAGGTATTTGGCAGTCGCCGCTTTCCTTGTTGCCTCGCAAGGCTTGCCATTTGCCTGTGGGATACCAAGGTACTTGTAGCTGTCCTCAATGTCTGTTATTGTTCCTCTGGGAGTGAGACCCCCTCTGTGTGGACTACCTTCCTCCTTCTTTGTCACCATCCTACTACATTTCTCGAGCCCGAATGACATTCCAATGTCTGTGCTGTAGATCCTGGTGGTGTGGATCAGTGAGTCGATGTCTCGCTCGGCCTTAGCGCACAGCTTGATGTCATCCATGTAGAGGAGGTGACTGATGGTGGCCCTGTTTCTGAGTCGGTATCCATAGCCAGTGCGTGCTGATTATTTGGCTGAGGGGGTTCAGACCTATGCAGAACAGCAGTGGGGACAGTGCGTCTCCTTGGTATATGCCACAATTGATGGTCACTTGTGCAAGTGGCTTGCCATTGGCTTCAAGGGTGGTTTTCCACAACCGCATCGAGTTTGCAATGAACGCCCTTAGAGTCCTGTTGATATTGTACAGCTCCAGGCACTCACTGATCCATGTGTGTGCCATTGAGTCATAGGCTTTCTTGTAATCAATCCAGGCAGTGCACAGGTTGGTCTGACGGGTTCTGCAGTCACGAGCGACTGTTCGGTCAACCAGGATTTGGTGTTTGGCTCCTCTGGTGTTTTTGCCGATGCCCTTCTGTGCTGCGGTCATGTATTGATCCATGTGCCCGCTTATCTTAGCCGCGATGATGCCTGGACATGAGCTTCCATGTTGTGGAGAGACAGGTTATTGGCCGATAGTTGGATGGGACTGTACTCCCTTTATGGATCCTTCAGGATCAGGATCGTACGCCCCTTGGGTTAGCCATTCAGGGTGAGTCCCATCCCCTTAGCAGCTGGTTCATTTGTGCTGCTAGGCGCTCGTGGAGAGCAGTGAGCTTCTTTAGCCAGTATGCGTGGATCATGTCAGGGCCTGGGTGCTGTCCAACTTTTCATGCCTGAGACTCTTTCCTGGATGTCTGCCACTGAGAAGGTAACTGGATTCTGTTCAGGAGGTTGCTGTGGTCTGCCCTCAGAGCCACCAGCCACTGTGCATCAGTGTTATGTGATGCTTCTCTTTCCCATATGTCTTTCCAGTACCTCTCAGTCTCCAGCCTTGGTGGGTCTGCTCTGCTGTTATTACCCTGCCATTGAGCGTACACTTTCGCAGGTTGTGTTGCGAAAGTGTGTAAGTGTAAATATATATATATATATATATATATATATATATATATATATATATTTTTTTTCAACATTAAATCATAGTACTTTTATATTTCCATGTGGTCTTACATCTGTGTAATCCCTCAGTTCTATGTGCTCTTATACTTGTTCTGATACAGCTCAAGATCCTTCTAAAACTGTTCAGGAAAAGCTCATTTCTGTCCTGTAAATGTGACTTTTTTAGTATTGATACATGCTCAAATGAGTATCGAGTTATTTTGGATATTTAGGATAATTGTGCTGAAGTACAGAGTAACTGGAGCTAGTTATAGTTGAGTTTTAGACAGACACTGTGTTGTTATTTTTTCAGTAAAGTTCCTCCAGTAGATGTAACTGCTCTCTACTGCCCTCCTCTGTTCATGGTTGATCATTTCTTTTCTGTGATTCTTCTGCATTTTCCCTCGTGTGAGCAGGCTGTCCCATGTCCCCCTGGACTGAGTGGTCCTCGTGCTCCTGTGTGTCCCAGAGACAGCAGAGACACCGCGTGGCTCTGGCTCCGGCCACAGGGGGGCAGCAGTGCTCTCCTGTCGAGACCCAGACCAGACAGTGCAGCCTCCACAACTGCACTCACGGTAAGAACAACATACTAAAAGACATAAAGTGCATAGGGCAGATCAGAATCATTTAAAAAATCATTATATGTAAGATTCGACAATATATAACTTACTATAATTTATAATTTTACTTTTTGGACACGAGCAGCTGATATGACATGTGTAGAGATAATTCATGCACAGAGCCAAAATTCTAGTAAAGGTAAAGGTTACGATTAGATTAATACAAAAAATAGATGAAAACTTTCTCTAAACTGTCAGAAAAATGTGTTCTTTGCGCATAAATTGCCTCTACATTGGATGGAATTATTTGTGTTGATGACATAGGTAAAGGGATTCTGTATTAGAGCTATGTTTGGACTTTTCTCCACTAACTTGAGTGATGTAAAACTATTAACCAATTTAAGTAATGATTAAGAAAACATGATGTGATCTCACTGAAGACGAATATTTCCCATTTGAACCTGCCTCATGCTGTCGTGTTGGTGTGTTGCAGAGTGTATGCCGCCCTTCGTGTATTCAGAGTGTGGGGCTCCATGTGAGAAGCAGTGTTCTCTGCTGGGACACACTGAGCTGTGCCTGGGCCTGCGAGAGTGCACCCCCGGCTGCTACTGCCCACCGGTCTGTACCTGAAACTACACACTACTGACACTGGTTTATCTCTTTGTTTTCAGACATTATCAGTGCAGTGAACACTAGTGCAGCATTACATGTTTAGACAGAGAGACGCTAACACCAAAACAGAACCTTTTTTATACCCACACTTGGGACTGATACTGACTGAAAAAATAAAATAAAATTCTTGTTGGAAGTTTCTCAAAGGTTAGGATAAGGCTTAAGTTTAGGAATATGTGAGGATGAAGCAGTGGTGGAAGGTAACAAGTCCAAAAAGAGAGCACGTATCAGAGCTTTCTACTGAACTGTTTTTACTGAACTATTCTGTTTTTCTTTCTGGTGTGAGAGGTTATTTTGGTGACATTCTGCCTAAGGGGTTTGAGTTCAAGCCTGGGCTTAAACCAATGAAACAAACAACAAGGAAAGTGCAATAAATAAAAATCAGGACACATTTTTTCAAGATGCTTTAATATTCTGCAAGAAATCATTTTACTTTTTTTCTCTGAAGTACTAATACTTTTTAAAATGGTACTTAATATGGAACTTCACACTAAATCCACTTATTAAACCAAATATGTTCATTTGTCTTCTTATTTAGTTTAGTAGTGGATTTAGTTTATCTTCTTGGGTTCTTTTCTAAAGACAATACAGTAAAGTGTATTTACCTTGTTGACATGTTTCGGCTGCTGCTGCAAACCATCTTCACACTTGTGCACATACACTTTACTGTATTGTCTTTAGAAAAGAACCCAAGAAGCTAAATTAAATCCACTACTAAACTGTATAAGATATTTTAATAGTACTGTTTACTGCTTTTTGCCAGTTTTAGTGCAATCTAGGCAAATTTGCTGCTCTTTGGTCCAAAACATTTGTATGGCCTTCAGAGGCCTCTGCAGTTTTCAGTAGTTGGTGACATCACGAAAGACTGATTATATCCACAGAGTCTGAAGTCTGGATACCTGTTAGACTAATCACAGTGTACCTTTGTACCTTATACATCTAGACCCTCCCCCTCACTCTCCTCTTTAGTCCTCCAGGTGTTGCCCAGTTTAGCAGTTCTATTTGAAATGTTGTAGGCACAGCTAAGGTGTTTCGTCCAACTTATTTCTTGGCCTGTGTATCAGTCAGTCAATCAAATTTATTAGTTATAGTGCGTTTTCATACAAAAAAATGCAACGCAAAGCACTGTACTTTTGCTTCAGTAACAAAATGGAGTACTTCTTCCACCATTGAGGTTAAGTTTAGAGCTGAGGTTAGGGTTAGAAACAGGGCCTTGGCAAAACTGCTTTGGGGTAAAAATGATGACTAAATCATTCTTTGTGTCGTCTGTGGAAGTCCTGTTCCTGATGTGTGTGTTTTGTCTCAGGGTTTGCTCCAGCAGAATGGCTCGTGTGTTGCTCCTGAACACTGTGGATGTGTGTACCCCAAACCCCCCCAGACCCCGGGACACCTCCCCACCCTCACCGTCGTGCCACAGGGGGGCACCGTCACCGTGGGCTGCTCCACCTGGTAAGACCACAGCACTGAAATAATGCCAAACACAAACTCCAGTCCAACCAGGAGAGAGTGAGTGATGTGCAGGAATACTGGAGTAAGGCAGAGGTAGAGATCTCAATAATGAATAATTTGAGAGAACCGTGCGAAGGTTAACCCCCAAAGGGATGCTGTGGTGATTAAAACTGAATTAACCAATTTTCAAACTGTGAAAGGAGAAAGCAAGTATTTAAATATGTCTAACTCATTCTTAAAGCTCATAAATGATTGACCAGAGGACAAAGTGAAAGTCCATCAGTTCTGGACCCCAGAAATATTACAGTGACATATCAGGCATTTTCTACTGGGAGAAAAATATAAAAAGTATACAGGACTGATGGGAGGAATGAGGGCATTAACAGAGCTGTGACAGTCTGATTCTTGGTTTGATAATGGCTTTATTAAACAGCAGAGAAATTAGTTTGGATGTAAATGGGGATGGGACCGGACACAATTGCCACAAGATGAAATGAGGCACAAGATTGGATTCACAAAAACAGATAAGATAAGATGAGTTAATCATTTTATTTTTTTTTATGTTGTGGTTCAGGTCACAGTTTTGGCCAGACAATTTAAATATATTTATTGTCTATTTTTGCTGTCTCTGAAATACTTTTTAGTACTACCACACTTACTCACCAGGGGCCTCCTTTAGAGAAACTGTGTAGTAAAGTTCCTCAGCTCGAGCATACGCCTAATGGCCACTAGAGGCGTACGCCACACAAACAAATTTAGAACACCCTCCGTGCACACACCACCATGCAATCTGTGCTTCATAAATCCCACCTGCAGCTAGAATCTGTGCTCATGAACCCACTTCACGTCACACCCTCCACACCTCCAACTCTCTATAAAAGCAGCAAAGTGACTCATGAAGGAGATTTCCCTAAACATAAGGTGATAATCAATGGGTTTGACCAAGACGCAAAACAGGGTTTTACAAATAAATACTAGAGATGTAATAGTAACCGATATATCATGATATCGTATCGTCAAAGGTCTCACAATAATATCGTGGACCATCACAATATATCGAATCACAAGTTTCTTTGCTTAAATGAATACCGTTTTTTCAGACTATAAGTCGCACCGGAGTATAAGTCAGCCAAAAAATGTGTAATGAAGAAGGAAAAAAAAATATGTATAAGTCACACTTTTTGGGGGAAATTTATTTGATAAAATCAGAGACCAAGAACTGACATTTCATCTTGAAAGGCAAGTTATAGAAGTTATAGTAATAAAAACAACCCAATAGAGAAGAATCCATGTCTCATTTGTTTGTGTGCTTTTCAATATAGAACAAAAAATAAGAAAACAAAAAAAACATCTTTTCTTTATTATTTGTCTCTAAAACCAAAATGAAAACCAGATAACTATTTGTTTTTTTTTAAATTTTTGATTCATATACAGGATTCATATATTTGGTCTATAAACTGTCAGTGTGTGAAAAAATTAATATATAAGTCACACCTGAGTATAAGTTGCAGGAACCACCCAAAGCCTGACAAAAGTGCAACTTATAGTACGAAAAATACGGTAGTTCTGATGCAGAAATAGCTAAAAAACAAACAAACAGGGAACTACATAGACCATGATCCTTTGCTACATTTCAGTGCAAACGACATGAAGAAATAACTGTTCTAAGCACTTTGAAATCTTCATTCTTTGGATTTGGATTAAGTCTTGTGAAGCATTTTTAGAGGAAAAGGAGCAGATTCACAGTTTTGTGCCTCCACAAAATATTGTAATAAATCTGGTGTTTATGATGAAAATCTGGTACAGAGAGATTTGGATATTGTTCCATCCCTAATGACAATAATAATAATAATGATAATAACAACAATAATAATAATAATAATAATAATAATAATAAGACAATAAATGTTGTACCAAATGACTGGTGTGTAGAATGTCAGTCTTGTTATTCTGTAGAATATCCTAATATTGTGAGCTTTCCCACAATATTGTAATAAATATCGTACAGTGAGGTTCATACTATGACAATATTGTATCGTGAGACCTGGATATCGTTACAACCCTAGTAAATACAGAACTAAAAGTGACAACAAAACAATATCTCTTAATTTAAATTAGAAAATGAAATGACAGACTATATTGTGTTATAGTCCTTAAATGTCATGATATTTAGACAGTGCATCTTTGCAGATATGTCCAGTTGTTTTCTCACATTTCTTGCTATATTTTTAAGTATGCATAAAACCTGTAGTTGAGTAAGGCCCCAGCAGTTCACCTTTTTATCCAGTCCAAATATAAACACGTTCACAAGATCATTTTCTTCATGTGTGCTCAATCTTTTGTCAATTTTATCTTGTGGAATAAGTTCCAGGCTTCAGTATAACTGATATTTTTCTGTTCCTCTGCAGCTTCTGTCATGATGGGACTCTGGAGTGTGATATGAGGGAGTGTGAAGGTTAGACACCGCTGTGTTACCTCTATGTGCAGTGTGTTTTATAGCGTGTATGACTCCTCCGCTCTCTCCCAGTGATCCTCAGCGAGTGGTCAGAGTGGACGCCCTGCTCCCCCTGCACCCCCGCCTCCTCCCTGGCCCTCAGCTCCACCACAGTGGCCACAGGGGGCAGGCTGGTGTCGCTGCAGAGACGCTTCAGAGCCTGCCTGGACTTGGACTCTGGGCTTCCCGTGTCCCCCCAGGAGCAGAGCCAGTGTATGGGAGTGCTGCAGGAGGAGAGGCTGTGTCCGGATCCCAACATCTGCAGAGGTAACGGCTCATCTCACTCAGATGTTTAGAACAACATAAGGAGGCCCTGGGTTTCACATGACATCACAGCATTCTGTAAGCCAGGCATATTTAATACAGATGGAGGCAGCAAAAAAACAAATGCACATTTTGGTTTGTAATACAGTGAATTCTTGGGTTCTGGGCATAAAGAAATGATCCGGCAAACTCCTTTGGATATTTCAAGGCAAAGTACAATGTTAAAAATGGCTCTTTCCCCATCTGGGAATATCACATCTTCACATTCTACACCACCAACAGTATATTCACAGTTGCCTGATGAGGATATGGTCCATTAAAGGGCCACATTTTCCCCCATGTATTTAAGCTAAACCTTTCTTGCCCCAGTACAGATATATAATGAGTCTAAGCAGCTCTTGAAGCTTTGTGCCGTCTCCATCTAAAGCATTTTAGTGCACGTGCACTTCCTGATTATTGGAAGTGTGCATTAGCATGCTAGTTGTTAGCTTTCCCAATGCCATTATCATTAGCTTTACTTTGGCAAAACTCTGCTCTAGTTGCTGTGAATTGTAAAAAGTGCTTATAACCCAATGTGGTTAATAATTAGGACACTTAGTTTCGTTTAGTTATTTTAGTTTATTTCTTTAGTCATTCAGTCAAAACTTTGACATTACATATTACAGGACATTTAGAATTTCAATGACCAAAGGGGTTTAGGCTGAAGTAACACTTATAGAAGCCAAACCTTATTTACAAGAAAATTAGAATACCAAGCATGTGGCAATTTGTAACAAAAGAAATAGTAATAAATAAAAAAAACACTTGAAAGTGAGGAATAACTCTGGACCACTGCAAACTGTTGAAAATGAGCTCATTCTGTTTTTTCCCAATTTGAATACAGTAAAGATCTGGTATGGCACATTTAGCCCAAAAAAGATCAGTGCCCATCAGGAGTGTATTTGAAATAAACATCAAAATGTAAAAAGTACTCTTCCATTCTTTCCATCCAGACAGACTCTATCCCTCTGTCTTTGTCTTTTCCTCCTTATATGAGCTGTGGTGATGATCTGTATTCTCTTTCAGACCAGTGTCAGTGGAGTGCATGGAGCTCATGGACAGTGTGTGCTGACCCTTGCAGTGGTGGAGTGAGACAGCGCTACAGGTGGCCCCTGGCCTCTCCCCCAGGGCCCCGCTGTAAGAGCCAACAGACCCAGAGCCAGAGCTGCAACACAGGCCTGTGTCCAGGTACAGACTGCACACTCACACTGCTCTGTCCAAACACTGGGGAGACTCGTACGTGAGGAGAAGGACAGAGTGGTACTGAGTCATACTTTGAATATTGCTGGTATTTCAGAGGCTAATACTATTGTATTATTATCTTATTTTCAAGTAGCTATTCTCAGCTTGGGGCCGGGAGTCACTGAAGTGATTTCAAGGGGTCCCCACATGATATGGGGAACACATTCTAAATTTATGCCACAGTCTTACACAAGGCTTGACACCCTTCAAAGTGATATGTGTAGATTCTTTGTTGGCCTAACATACTAATTGTTAGACACGCTGCTAATTTCATCACTTCATTTTGGGGAAGCCTATTTTTTGTGTTTGGGTATAGTAAATGTCAGCAGTTATTATTATGCATATGCAATGCACTGCGATAGAGGATAGTTTTCAGTTACCTGTAATGTTTTTGTTTCCATACACCTCAAAGGTGCAATACTTTTGTGGAGGGGGCACACACTGCCAGTTTGTTTCCCTGGATATACTGGAGTTACATGTTCTTCAGGGTATTTTTGAGCTATAAGAACACCTGCAGTGACATACAACACAAGATAGATCCATTTAATACCAATAATAATTTCTTTTGAACATTAGAGGCAAAACAATGACATCTTTTTTCAGACAAGGCCTCAAAATGTCTTCCTATAGAACTGAGCCGTATAGAATGTGCACATTGCATTATGCCAGATAAGTAGGACAGCGCCCGTCCTAAAACTTTGTGGGTATTTTACTTATCATTTTAATGCTTTGTCAATTATATTTATTGAATTTTAGAAGACAGCTCTTTACATTTATATGAAAAACATTCAATCTTGCTTTTCTTGTTCTAACTCACTCATGTGTAAATGACAGGTGAGCGGTGTGAAGACAGAGGGCGGACCTACCAGGAGAGCTGTGCCAATCAGTGCCCACGCAGCTGCACCGACCTGTGGGAGCATGTGCAGTGTCTACAGGGAGTGTGCCACCCAGGTCTGAGTCTGTCTGCACCTCTGCTCTGCGGGGTTTCACTAGTTTTCACCTTTTTAAAGACCCTGTAACCCAAGTTTTCCATTTATTTGAGAGAAATGTGTCTTGTCCCAGTACAGATATTCTGTATGAGCAGCTCTTGAGGTCAAATTAAATCAGTCTTCATCTAAAAAGTAAGAATTATTTGACCAGTAATGAGGACGTACGTGTTAGTATGCTAACTTTACCATGATGGGATAACTTTGGACCACTGCAAACTGTTTCTTACATTTTTATCACAATAAAAAATGGGTACAGTGCCTTTAAATGTCAGAAAAAAGTTGTAGACAGTGAAAAAACCTAATAGTAGTATAAATACTTGCACAAATGGGTATGTAGTTTGGAGTGTGTGTTTGTGTTTCAGGTTGTCGGTGTCCGGAGGGTCAGCTGCTGCAGGACGGTCACTGCATCCCTGTGACAGAGTGCCGCTGTGGGGTCCCATCAGGGAACGGGACCCTGGAGTTTAACCCCAGAGAGGCCGTCACTATAGACTGTAACACCTGGTGAGACCGGCCCCTGTGGAACTCAAACAGGAAATACTGTGAGGAGGAGGAGAGGCTGAGAAGAAGAGGAGGAAGAGAGGGAGAGGCTGAGGAGGAGAGGGAGAAGGTGAGGAGGAGGAGAGGAAGAGGCTGAGGAGGAGAAAAGGAGGAGAGGGAGAAGCTGAGGAGGAGGAGAGGCTGAGGAGGAGGAGGGCTCTGCTGCTGAGATGGAGATGGGGCAGAGGAAGGCAGGATGAAGGACAGAGGATACATGAGAATTGAATAGAGGGAACGTACCTGCTTATGACTGACTGACAGAGACAGATAAGACTTTAATATTCATTCATTCATTCATTCATTCATTCATGCACCATGCTTAAGGCAGTTACATAGAGAACGCACAGTCCTCCTGGTTAAATCTGCTCAGTTTCATTATTATACTGGAGGTTTCTTGTTTTGTTGGACTCCGGTTAAAAGTGCCTCTTCCTTTGCGTGTGCAGTGTGTGTGAGAACGGCACTATGGTGTGCACAGAGCTGCCCTGTCCGGTCTATGAGCCCTGGGGCCCCTGGAGCAGCTGCTCTGCCACCTGCGGCAGAGGTCAGAGGTCACGAGCCCGACTGTGCCAGGACTCTGAGGGAGGCCCCCCCTGTGTGGACAGCTCACAGACAGAGAGCTGTCCCCTGGCCCCCTGCCCAGGTGAGAGTCCTCATACAGTCTGGACTCTGTCCCCTCTGTCCCTTACATCACTGACCCTTCCTCTGTGTGCAGTGGGCTGTGTCCTCAGTGACTGGTCCTCCTGGAGCCAGTGCAGTGCCTCGTGTGGAGGGGGGGTGTCAGTGCGGAACAAGACTGTCCTCCAAGAGCCGGAGCCTGGAGGGGCCCCCTGCCCCGGGCCCCTAGAGCAGCACAAAGTCTGTAACACCCACCGCTGCAGGACAGGTAACTAAGAACAACAGTTACAGGTTTTTTAAAATTTGGATAAAGTGGAGACGATAATGAACATGTGTGTGGAAACTGTGACAGTGTCCACACTGACTTATTTATTTTATGTTATGATGTTGCAGAGTGTCCCAAAGGTCAGGTGTTCACAGAGTGTGCGGGGACGTGTCCACACACCTGTGAGGACCTGTGGACTCACACTCAGTGCCTGCAGGGAGCCTGCACCCCAGGGTGCTCCTGCCCACCTGGACAGGTCAGGAGCATTATTTTATATGTTGCTTGTATCTTGCCACTATAGTTAGGTCTGTGTTCACATGTCTTTTACTTTTGTCAGGTGCTGTTTGGAGGTTTGTGTGTGTCTCATGCAGCCTGCCCCTGCTCGCCCCTGTCACTGCCCCCTGCTTATCAGAGTGATAACAGCAGTGTGGAGGAGTTAGCTGAGACTCTGCTGCCTCCAGGAACAAGCATACAGCACGTCTGCAACACCTGGTACATGCAACATTGATATAAAGATATAAATGACTGACAATATCAGAGACCCACAATTGTTTAATAAATTACATGTAGAATGGATTATAGTATGGTATTCTTTATATTATGTACATTTATTAGTCGAGATTTCCATCTACATAGTACTGTTATAAAACAAACTACAGTTTTGATCAGAAAAGAACAAAACAGTTCTTCTAGAGTTCTTTTAGAGTTCTTCTCTAGAGGTCATCAGGTTTGTAGAGTGAGCAGGTCTCAGACGGCCGTCACGGTTCACACAGGTCATGTGACAGGGAGCAGACATGATGTAACAGTCATTTAATATGGTCTCTGTCTTCTGATGAGAGCTTTAATATTTCATGTCTATATTATCTGATATTGTTATCTAATATTATGAACTATTATTAACTGGCTTGTGTTTTTCCAGTGTGTGCGATGGAGGCCGTTTTAACTGCACCTCTGATGTCTGTGACGGTGAGTGGACTCAAAGAGACAATCATCTTTACAGGGAAACGGCTCTATAAAAAACTGTGGGAGGTGCAGTAGCTCTGAACAGGAGGCAGGGAAGTACAGTTATGTTACTAAACTGAGGAGACAGTGAAGTTTGATGGTGATTTTTGGTGAACTCAGGACTGAATAACCTGTGTGTATTTGTAACACTTGTATTTTTGACACTGGCCTGAGGTGATGATAACACATTTTTAAGTGCAATAAATTGCTGAAGAAAATATACATGGTTCCTTACTGTGAGTGAGCTTGCATCTCCACAATCCTGACTCTTATTTGGCATAATGGAGGGCCTCCTCCTGCTTGTTTCCATGAAAATATTGTTCCCTAGGCTAAAATATTCCACAGTGTGGCTTAAACTTATCTGTCTCCATAGGGAATGTCCCAAAGTGTGGTTTTATCTTTCTACTTCTATTCAATCATGGACTTTCCATCTCCAGAAAGCCACATACTGTATCTTTAATGAGTCAGAAGTTAATTATTCCATCCTCTAGAGCTCAAATCTTATCATAGTACAGAAAAATAACAAAATGTTCCTCACTACTAGTGCAACGAAAAGTACCCACAATAGATATTGCACCCCAGAAATATCATGTATTGATAGATACACATCTTTTTTGGGGGAGTAATTTTAGTGACAGGCCTAACGGACACTCTTTTCCACATGCTCCTCCAGTGGACTGTGAGTGGTCCGGCTGGTCTCCCTGGACCTCCTGCTCCGTGAGCTGTGGCACAGGGCAGCAGAAGTCCAGCAGACGTGTTCTGAAGCCCAGTCAGTACAGAGGGACCCCTTGTGAGGGCCCCAACCAGCACACCCGCACCTGCATGGCCCCTGACTGTGGTAAGTAATCCTACATCATCCATTTATTATAGATTTTCCAAACATTAATATTAACAGCAGCATCAATATGTATAAAGGTCTAATGGAAATGGACTGATGGAGTGTGACACGCTCCGTTCATAAAACTTTTGTCATGTAAATCCCTCATAACTGTGCACAGACTTGTACATGAGTGCCAAAAGTAAGTGCAGTAAGTTTAATATGAGTGTGTGTGTTTGCAGCCTGTCCCGTGGGGGAGCAGTGGAAGCGCAGTGGCTCTGACAGTGAGCCCCTGTGTGAGAGGAGCTGCCTGAATATGTACAGCCCTGCCCACTGCAGCCAGCGCTCTGAGGGCCCCCGCTCTGAGGGCTTATCCTCTGAGGGCTTATCCTCTGAGGCCCTCTCCTCTGAGGGCCCCCCCTCTGAGGGCTGTGTGTGTGAGGATGGTCTGTACCGTCACAACACCACAGGCCAATGTGTGATCCCCGCCCTGTGCCCCTGCCTCCACCAGGACGTCCTGCGACAGGTACTCTCAGTCTCACTCTTATGCTTACACTGCAGAGGTTTGAAAATAATCACTCTTTTTAGATAATATAACAATATCTTTAGGAGCAACATTAATCTGCACTTCTATCTACTAAACACTGACCCTGCAAAAAACTCAATACCAAACTTTAATAACAGCGTGTGGGTTATGTGTGTTATTTCAGTATGAAAAGGCATTTTGGACTGTTTAAATAATGAATTCCACATTATTAAGCAGCCCCTCTTGTCCTGAATATTTCATCACATTTTATTAGCACAGTAATGTTCGTAGCGTGTGTGTGCTCTGGACATTAGAGTGTGCAGTGTTCATTATCAGTGCACACACGTCCCCGTGCACAGGCCTGTATGAGCTCCTGCTCCTGTTCTGCTGTTATTTACTGATAGAGAAGGGCCCATTAGCACAGGAGTGACATGCCCCGCGGGCCACATTACAGCACACAGCCTCACACATCAGCCTCATCTATAATACACAAGCACGCTCTCAGGCCATGGGCTGGTCACATTATTTATGAAGCAGCCTTATTATAGGATTATGAGCATGAATCATGGGCTGACACCAGCTCATTTACCCTCTGTCTGTTTCTGCGACTGCCCTCTTCATTCAGCTCTAAGACAGTGTGGAGCAGTGTCCAGGGAGGCTAGTCTGCTTCATATGAGCGTCTGAGGCTGGATCACAGCTGAGCAGTGTCCCACATGTCACATGTGGGACATTGTGTCAGAGCGGACCTGTTCTAACGCAGGGGACATCTCCTCTCAGATCTTCTCTGAATGATGTGAGGTTATCTTATGCCTCATATGTGATAAACAGTGCCTAGTGCGTCACCTGTGGATTCTACACTTGTCTCCTCTGATCTCATTTGTGTGATACTTACTCTCAGTCTCATCCATCAGAACAAACAGGCCTGAAGTTATTTTTATCTGGCCAGGATAGCTTCAAAATAAGCCACAATGTGTTTAATTACTCAGCCCTAATTGTGCCTAATGAGGTGTGTGTTAAGGGTTTTCAAATGCAGTTGAAAGAGAAACGCTCTCTCTAGCTGCTGTTCCACTCAGTGGTCTGACAGTCATTCCACTGCAAGTGTTCAAGAGCCACAACCAAATCCTTCATATATATTTATTTTCAAACTCCGGTCCTGACTTGAACCAGGAAGTCCGAGCACATGCGTCCTGTGCTCAGGTCTCTGCACTGCCCCTTATGGCTCAGAGACTTTAAAGCAGCTCTGCTTGTGCACGTCTCTCCATGGCCGAGCACCAAAGTCCATCTGTGACATGTTCTGCACTCTGAGGAGCTCAGGGACCAGCCTCCTGCTGTAGTCCTGGTTTAGTCCTGGTTTAGTCCTGGTTTAGTCCTGGTTTAGTCCTGGTTTAGTCCTGCTTTAGTCCTGGTTTAGTCCTGGTTTAATCCTGCTTTAGTGCTGGTTTAGTCCCGGCCTCCTGCTGGTCCCAGAGTCAGGACTAAACTCGGGGAGTCAGTGTTTCAGATTCATGCAGCTAAAACCTGGAACAGTCTGAACATGTGAGACAGACTCTGCTTTGACTGTTTAAATCCAGACTCAAAACGGTTCTGTTTAGCTGTACAGATGACTGAAAGGTTTTCATTTTTCATTCTGGCCTCTCTAATTTAATGGCTCTCTCTCTTTTTAATTTTATGATTATTTATGTTTTGATTTGTTTGTATTGTGATTTTAATGCATTTCTTATCACTCATTACTTTGTGTGTGAATTGTGCTGTAGAAATAAACCTGCCCTGCCTTTAACACTTTAAAACTACTGATGGATACAACCTCTGTCAGAGTAAAGTGGCTCTTACAGCTATGATCACTGTCTGCGTAACTCTCTGCAGGAATATAATTACAGTGTGAATACATTATTTACATTTGAGAGCTTAGTAAATGAGGTTGCATTGTGCACAAGCATTTTCATGAGTCTATTTAATATTTGAAAATCTCAAACTGCATTGCACTTTTCTACTGTGTGAGGTTATCACTCCAGCTTGTACTAATATAGTACAGTTACCTATAGTTTATTACCCAGAAAACCACAGTTACACAGTTACAGTTTACATACTTAAAATTCTAATGTTCACAGACATTTAACTCCACTACCCGTAAAAAGTCTGGACAGAATCTGACAGGTTTTGAGTTATTTGTCTTTTCCTTACTACTTCATTCATTCAAAGTTTTGATTCTTTCAGTCAGAATCTACAATGTAAATAATCTCCCGATGTGATAATAATATTTTAAACTCTATTTTGATACTAAGGAATAGACTCGATACTCAATACTGATTCCCATGATGATTAAAAAAAAACAGAATAATAAAAAACACACTTTCTTTTCTATTTCCATGTGTGTGTAATCCTCAGTGTTCCAGGTAGGTTCCATCGTGCTCCATGGGTGTATACACATCTATGTGCTCTTATACTTGTTCTGATACAGCTCAAGATCATTCTAAAGACACTCAGGAAAGGTTTGTTTTTCTGTCCTGTGAATGTGACATTTCTAGTATTGACACCTGCTCAAATGAGTCTCTAATTTGGATACTTGGTTTAATATCGATTAGTATCTGATTTTTGCCAAGCCTAATGAAATAACCTTGAAAATAAATGAAAAACATAAGTAAAGCAGTGAGACTGCTCGTGTTAGTGGAGCGCATGTACAGCGATGTTTGTGTCGTGACATTTGAAAGCTGTTGTGTTTGTGTGGGCAGCCTGGAGCGCAGTGGGAGGAGGGCTGCAGGAGCTGTCGCTGTGTGAACGGGAGGACCCTGTGCCAGCTCAGGTGCCCACCGCTGCACTGTGAAGAGGTGAGTGCCTGGGCACCACTCACCCACAAACACCACACAACAACTCCAGATACAGCAGAGCAAAAATAGGCCGAGGTTCTGATGATTTCACATGGAAAAATATGAAGACACAAGATTACCAGAGAGCAAAGCTGGTTCAACACTCGTATATCGGAGGTGGTGGAGTAGTCAGAAATTGAGAAAAAAAGAGCAACGTTACTTTAAAATAATTTAACTCAAATAGTACAAAATAGTGGTCCAAGAAATTACTTAAAGGTTTGGAAGTATTTGGGAAAAGTACCACTCAAGTGAAATTAGCTAAAGAGTGTCTGATTTACGGTTTGAAGTTAGTGTAATTTAAATACTTCACAAAATCTGGTATTTTCAAATGACAGACACAAAAATGAGACAAATTAATCATATCTGAAGGAGCTGCAAGAAACAAATGTCCAAATCATTTCATATTGTCACATAAAGACTTGCTCACGGTGGAAAGAGTGCCATAAAACACCAAATAAGAGCCGTGGCATTTATTAACAGACCAGGCATTTATTTGAGGCCAGATGGCAATTTGAGGGAGGCGATTAATTCCTTCCTCACAAAAATCTTGCTCAGCCAAACTGGGAAAATCTGGTACTCAAATTCTTTTAACCAGTATGACTATAATATCCAGTTTTTACAGCGTGTCTTGGAGGAAGTGTCGCTGTTATACGATGGTCTGGCGACTATTTTGCCTGCTGTGTCGGCACCATTCCTGCCGCCAAAAAAATTAAAAAAAACATCTCGTGGCTGCTTCTGAGTTTTCCTCTGCAAATTTCACCACAGAAAGTTAAAATTTTAAGTTGTATTTTAAATTTTTTTGCTGCACCCGAGTCATGTCGATCAACGATATTGTCCAAGACTGACTAAAGAAAGCACGATAGGCTACAAAGCAAAACAAAACAGGCGAAGAAGAGAAACGTACATCGTCAGTGGTCACGTCACGTCTTCTTCCTTGTTTTTTATTTTATTTTATTCATCAGACTTTGCGTTTATTTGGAACTGATGGTTATTTATTTATCAAAATATACACCTGCACCCGCAGTTTAAAGGGAACCCGGCTCTTATTTGTTATTTTACGGTATCCAAAACTTTTACTTGTTAAGTAAGAGTACTTTTACTTCAGTAAAATATTACTCCAGTAAGAGTAAAGAAAGCAAGTGCTAGAAAAGTACTCTGAAAACTACAATTTCTTTAGAAAGTTATTCAAGTAAATATAACCGAGTAAAAGTAATGTAAGTACTGGTCTTTGGTCTACTGTACATGAACACCAAGCTGCAAAAGTTTTAAGCCCCATCATTTTCTCCACAAACACCAAAATGTCCTGTCTTATTCTGCATAAAATCTGTTAACCCTGTAATTTAGATCTGAAATGCGATTCCTGTATTCGTCAGTTCATATTTCAGTATTTTTTTCAATTCTTCTGGATGTGATTAAAATATGAACTCTGAACAGAATCCTTTTATTAAATCATAAATCTCAAATCACAACACCATCACAGTATGTGGGATATCTGATTGTTCTCATCTCCACATATAAGTGAAATGAGTCTAGACTAGATGAAGAGCGCCCCCTGTGTTCGGGCTGTGTGAGTGAGCCTGCACAGAGGGGGGTGTAACAGCTCTCTCCTCTGTCTGCTGTGAAAAGGTCACCCAGTGCTCTCCACATACGCTTCAATCTCTGGACTCTGAGTTCAAGCTGAATAACAGTGTGTGCCGGGGGAAATCAGAAGCTAATGTCTGAAAGTCAGACAGTTTTACTTGGGCCGGTAGTTCTTAAGACAGGACTACATCAGGAACAGTACCAGCCCTAAAACAGGACTGAAAAAGAAAGTGTCACTAAAAATAAACTTGAGCTGAACCAGGATCTAAACCAGGACTAAAACAGGCTAGAAAAACATGTCCTTTATTAAACAGAACTGACTCTTGTGAGCTTTAAGTCGTGTTAGAATGTTACCTCAGCAAAAACAGACTGGACTTGTGTTTTGTTTCACTCACACATGTTTGAGTAACACTTTATTATTAATCATTCTACGTCTTCAAAGCTCAAAATGCTTTTTCCTCCTCACATAGTGGTTTTCAAGTGAACAGCTCCTTTTACCTTTAGTTCAGTAGAGAATTCCAAGGCTGAAATTGTCCAAATGATTCTCGTGAAGGTGTGTGGAGGTTAAAAACACCACATCACTAGATGGAATTTTTCTTTAGTTTGAGGAAAGAACTGAGCCTAAATATGCAGGTATGACATGTGTGAATGAAACAAAAGACAACTCTAGCTATTTTTGTGGTGAGGAAAGTCATTTTTTGATAGATATAAGTGTTTAAATCCTAAATTTTGACTAAGCAGTGTAGACAGCATATAGTGGTGACATGTGAGAATACAGTAGGGGTGGGTTAGCTATTTAATTACAAATGACAGCTTTAAACTTCTTGCATTTACTCCGTTATAGGTGTGGCTCAACATATACCTTAAAAGTAATGAATTCTTCCCATGAACTGGGTCCACAGATCTGACCTGTAACTTGGCCTGGTGGGGTCACCTGTTTGTCACTGTGTCCATACAGTACATAAGTTTAATGCTGTATTGTGGAACATTTGAGGCAAAGCTATGACATTGTGATAGAGACAAGCATGTGTATGTGTATGTTTATAGTTCTCTATTTTATTCCCTATTTTTCTTCACATTCACTGCAAATTTCTCTGATCTGGCCAAGATTTTATAACTCATTCAGATTTGTTATTGACTTACAAGACCAGAGACTGCTTCATTCTAGTCTAGAGGGTGTTTATTTTAAGAGAACTTGCCAAGTAAAATGATCTTGCTCCATGGATGGAAAATGTCACTACTTTTAAGACATTTTCTGATAGATTTAAGTTTCATACCTTAAATTTTGGCCAAGCTTTTTACAGTGTTCAAAGCTCATTCATGAGTAAATCTTGTTCAAGGCAGTGGTCTCTAGAGCCTGTCAGACCATTTCAGAAGATACTATTTGAGCATGCAGAGCTAAATCTTAAAAGAGGCTGTTTTTGTTAGGAAAAACAATCCTGCTTTGAACAGAAATGGCGAGCTTAGACAGGATATATCCCTCGTTTATAATAATATTAGCCCCATCCTCAATTAAAACAGGAAAACAATAGGTTAATCAGTGGACTAATTGATGTGAGGTCACCCATTAGGGCCCTGAACGACTAAATATGACTCAAGGACAGTTCACACTTAATGCAGTTCAGTAGATAAGTGTTGTCAGCTCCTCCCTTTAGACAGATATAAGCCAGTGTCCTACAGCACGTGAACCAGAACTGAAGAAGGTGTTTGGATGAGCAGCGAAACGTCTTCATTCTAAAACCTTTATCCAGATGACAGATTAGAATTTTTCTTTAGACGTACCTGATCTCCGCAGACTGTCATGCTCTCAAATGCCAAATGCCTGCTACACAGTTCCACCTAATCCACAGCTCAGTATCCCCCTGAGCCCGTCTGTGCGGCGCTGGGGTGGAGGTGTTTCGGGGTGAGCTCAGGACTCTCACACTGGACTGTCTCTCTTTCTCTTCCTCTCCAGACAGGCTATTTTTGGTCTTTTCATCCCCTTCATAATCTCCTTTTCACCTCCCTTTGGAGGACTTTTTCATGTTTTTGCTCCGTCTTCCGTAGCAGCGGCAGAATGTCTATTTTTGGTGGTCCAGCAGAGCCCGGGCTGTCAGGGCAGAGGATGTGTTGCTAGGTCAGGCCACGAGAACATGCATAGATACATCGAAGGTTATGTGCTGGTGGGCTCCTATCTGATCTCACCACTCTTCATTCTTCTGGGTAAAGTGAGCTCTTTCCATTGTAAATGTCATCAAAGCTGAAGAGGCCCCGTGATAGTGAAGTGGTGTGAGATGATAGGTTCTTTGTTAAAGGTCTAGAAACATGTAGAAGGCTGAATCTACGGGTGTCAAAATAAACCCATACTCATATACTAATCAGTAGGGATGTAATAATAACTGAAATATGTGTGGTCAAAAGGTCTCACAATAATATCATGGACCATCACAATATATCGAATCCCAAGTCTCTTTGCTTAAATGAACAGTTCTGATGCAGAAATAGCTAAAAAAAAACAAAAAAAACAGAGGAAACTACATAGACCATGATCCTTTGCACCATTTCAGTGCAGACGACATGATAAATAACTGTTCTAAGCACTTTGAAATCTTCATTCTTTGGATTAAGTCTTGTGAAGACATTTTTAGAGGAAAAAGGAGCAGATTCACAGTTTTGTGCCTCCAAAAGATATTGTAATAAATCTGGTACAGTGAGATGTTTATGGTGTTTATTGGATTTCATTCCATCCCTAATGACAATAAATGTTGTACCAACTGACTGGTCAAAGCATTTTAGAATGTCAGCCTTATTATGTAGAATATCGTAATTTCATGAACTTTCTCACGATATCACAATAAATATCGTACCGTGAGGTTCATACCGTGATGATATCGTATTGTGAGACTAGGATATCATTACACCCCTACTAATCAGTGCTATGCAGGGCCGTTGGACTGGGGGTTCTGTTAAAGTGTACTGTTTACCTGGGGCCCAGTGCATGGAGGGGCCCCTCACAAAATATGTAATGTGTAATGTGCATTTTGAATTGGACAACATGTAGAGCAGGCCCAGCAGAATGCTATGACTAGTATTGAGACTATATACTCATTTGAACTACTGTAGTACTGTTACTGTAACAATAATAACACAGAGACAGGTTATGATTTTAGCCTGAATAGTTTCCAGGTTTGTTTTCACAAAGTCATTTCCCCTTCTCAACACAATCAGCGTGCATTCCCCTAATGAAACTACTGCACATCACATCAGGTTTAGGAAGTTGGAGGGTATTGTTTTGTATTCTGCTCTTGCTATGGCATCTAAAACCTCTTCAGGCATATTTCTGAAGAGCGAACAATGTCGAAAAGTCGATTTTGCATAATGCCCCCTCCTTGAAGAATTTTTCATGTGTTGAAGAAAATATTGTCTAAGGGAATTGCGTTTTCAGGATAGTCAAATAAAAAACATGGAGCTAGTCCCGCACTCTTTCCAGGAAATAAATTGAGCTTTATTTACAATGCAGCAGTAGCAACGTTTTGGCATGTTAGAGTGTGCGAGTCATTCCATTTTGCATTTTTACAAGAATTTTAATACAATGTGTGAAGCGCCTTCTTTATCTTGGGATGGTAAAATGTCAGACTTGATTATCGTACTAAGGAGAAAGGCTCAGCTCTACTTTTTTATACTACAGTGATAATTAAAAACACTAACGACTACATCCTTTTTTATCATTTGTGCTTACATATCAACAACACAAATATATGTGGTACATATATTTTCATGAGAAACATTAATTATGACAGTGCACAGATGTCAGGGATATGTAACACTGAGTGATAAAGAGCCATATGTCAGAGATAAAAGTGGTGTTCTGTTTCAGGGTGAGGTGAAGGTGGAGGAGCCAGGCAGCTGCTGTCCAGTCTGCAGGAAGCACTTCCCAGGTCAGAACACATTTCACTCCTTCAACTAAACTCTAATAATTCAAATGTGACTCCCTAGAATGATGTGCTGTCTACTTAAAGAAGACATATGGAGCTTGTGTCTTCTATATTTTGCTTGTGTCTTCTACACATTTATGACACTCGTGGATTGTTATGGTGTACTTAGAACGTTTTAATTCACAATAATGATAGTAAATCAGCTGACTTCGGGGTTGGGGGTTGTAGCAGCCAGTAATGTAATAATGGCCAATAATATAATAAATTCCTATAATGTAATAATTTTTATGTAATAAAGGTAATGTAATAAATTGCCAGTAATGTAGGAAAATGTCTGAAACAATAATGTAACTAATAATGTAGTAATGTAGTAACATATTACATTATTGGTTAGGTATTACATTATTGGCTGATTTAAGAACTGCTGCCAATAATGTGATAATTTCTTAATACCATTTAAAGGAACATTATGTAATAAATAACTGTACATTAATTACTAGCTGATAATGTAATAACTTACTACATAACAGATTGTTACATTATTGTTTCAAGGCATTTCCCTACATTACAGGAAAGTTATTGCATTATTGGTTTTATTACATAAAAATGATTACATTATAGGCAGTTATCACATTATTGGCCATTCTTACATTTATCAGCTGCTACAGGGCAGCAATCACATCATACATGCAGGAGATTAAAGATCTAAATACAAGTGCAAGTGGGGAAATGACAATGTAAAAATATAAAACATTAAATAAGTTGATTTTGCATAACAGTGTGTGTGTGTGCATGTCTGTGTGTGTGTGTGTCTGCGTGTGTGTGTGTGTGTGTGTGTGCATGTGTGTCTGTGTGTGTGCGTGTGTGCATGTCTGTGTGTGTGTGCGTGTGTGTCTGCATGTGTGTCTGTGTGTGTGTGTGCATGTGTGTCTGTGTGTGTGTGTGTGTGTCTGTGTGTGTGTCTGTGTGTGTGCGTGTGTGCGTGTCTGTGTGTGTGTGCGTATGTGTGCGTGCATGTGTGCGTGTGTGTGTGTGTCTGTGTGTGTGCGTGCATGTGTGTCTGTGTGTGTGTGTCTGTGTGTGTGTGTGTGTGTGTGTGTGTGTGTCTGTGCGTGCATGTGTCTGTGTGTGTGTCTGTTTGTGTGCGTGTCTGTGTGTGTGTGCGTGTGTGTGCGTGCATGTGTGTCTGTGTGTCTGTGTGTGTGTGTCTGTGTGTGTGTGTGTGTCTGTGTGTGTGTGTGCGTGCATGTGTCTGTGTGTGTGTCTGTTTGTGTGCGTGTCTGTGTGTGTGTGCGTGTGTGTGCTTGCATGTGTGTCTGTGTGTGTGTGTGTGTGTGTGTGTGTAGGAGATCCAGGGCCCGAGTGCCAGCGCTACACTCAGCTCCGGAACATCACTAAAGGACAGTGTCGCCTGGACAACGTGGAGGTCAGCTTCTGTAGGGGGCGCTGTCTTTCCAAGACTGACGTCATACTCGAGGTAAGTGTTCACCCAGTCTGATGCACTCCAACCAGCAGCTCTCAGGTTTAATCCTCATGCTAGGTGGGCCTCCCAAGGGTTAGGTTTCCTCCAACTACTCCAGTTTCCCTCATCATCCTAGAACATGCATTGTTTCATAAAACAGACTCGGAATGGAGGAGGGTGCTCACTTCTGGTAGGCTCAAGGCGGCTTTAGATATTTTTTGTACGAGGAGCTAAGGTCTTCTATGGAAGTGCTCACTTAAGCCTTGTTTCCATTGGTTCACTTTGAAATAGACTGGACCCCAGGAGTGGGCTAGCCTGGTGTGGCTCTGGATTGGTTTAGCTAATGTACGGTTAAAACAACCAAATGAGATGACTGGAGAGGTGAGAATACAGAGTCGGGCCAAAATAAGATGGCAAAAAGCAAATATAAACGTAAAATAATAATTTCTCTGCAAATGCCGTACTTCCACTGGCAATTATAAATAGAACAATATTATCAGATGTATCACAATATTATCAGATGTATCACACACACATATATATAGATAGATAGATATCTATATATATCTATATATCTCTATCTCTATCTATATCTCTATATCTCTATCTATATCTCTATCTATCTATCTATATCTATATATATAGATATAGATATAGATATAGATATAGATATATATATATATAGATATATATATAGTTATATATAGATCTATCTACCTACCTACCCGGGGTTTTTTTTGTGAAACATCATTAATAAAGATAAAAAGTATATATTTATGTAGAGTGAGAACTGATCTTTCAAAAAATGCAAGTGGCTACAATCTTAAGACAACTAATTAATTATTTTCTTACATTTCTAATTCAATGCATGGTTAATATGTCCTTTGGTGTGACATGCAGACAATACAGAAATATACATATTTATTAATACAGAGATGGCTTCAGAAAGTGGTATGTATTTATTCACACTATTGTGCATTTCTAAGTTTTTATTTCAGATGAAATTACCATTGAAGACATTTTGCCTAATTACACATGGGACTGATGAGACTTTTCCTGGAAATGCTCAGATAACTTTCTTGTCAATTGTAGAATTTTGTTGGAAACTGTACTAAATTTTCAGAGGTTTTGTGTCCCCACATGCAATATTCAATCTTTTATAAAGACATTGATAAGATTAAATAAAATTATGCAGGTTTTAAAAATGTCACACCATAGGACATCGAAGTCACACTAAAGGACGGAGATAAAAACAAATACAGGACTTGGAGAGATAATAGATTTTGAACTTGTTTATTTTAAAATCTGATCAAGTTTTCATTTTAATAAACGCTTTTGCTGTGTAGAGTATGTATAGAAAAATGCATTCGCCCTTACTAAAATAGACACTTTCACAATTATGCCAGAGTTTTTTATTGGAAGGCCTGACTTTATT
>CM060674.1:3056170-3101170 GCA_030686955.1 Odontamblyopus rebecca
CAATACAACTGACAACTGTGTCAATTCAGAAATAATGATTTAGAAAAGTACAAATAAAAGTGTATTTATGGAAAGAGGCAAGTTAAACACAGGATTCCCTTCCAAATTTTCAGTGAATCCACTCACGACCTTCTCTGTTCTGCTCTCATGCATGTAACTCCTTATCATCCAGATAAATGATTAGTTTACTTATGCAAATGAATTACAGTCACAGTTAGAATGAATGGACTAAATGACTAAAGGCCCACAGCACTAATGTTATCTGTCTCCATGGAGTCAAGCCCGTAGTCACACTCTGGTCATGGTGAGTGTGTAAGTAGGTGGCACTGCATCCTGAACTAAATGAATGTGGTTCAAGCCTTGCTGCTTCTGTTTCAAAATGAAAGTAAAAGAAGCAGCGAGGCTTGAACTGCACTCAGGTTTTACTCCACTGACTGCAGTTTACTACTACTCTACTGTAATAATAATGCATCAGTTTTATATAGTGCTTTTCAGGACACCCAAAGACGCTTTACAGAGCATTATTCATTCACTCCAGACCCGGTAGTGGTAAACTACTATTGTAGCCACAGCTGCCCTGGGGCAGACTGACGCCAATCTGCCCCATCGGCCCCTCCGACCACCACCATCACTCACACACACACCACTTTCAAGTGGGTGATGTGCCTTGCCTAAGGACACTATGACAGTTTTTGCCACTGGGGCCCCACTGTGGCACCTGGAATTCCCTTTGGTCTCCCATCCAAGTACTAACCAGGCCCTGCTTAGCTTCTGAGATCTGACGGGATCAGGTTTTGACAAGCCGGTATGACCACTGTAGTACTCTACTGACTGAAGTTTACTACTACCCTACTGTAGTACTCTACTGACTGCAGTTTACTACTACCCTACTGTAGTACTCTACTGACTGCAGTTTACTACTACCCTACTGTAGTACTCTACTGACTGCAGTTTACTACTACCCTACTGTAGTACTCTGCTGACTGCAGTTTACTACTACCCTACTGTAGTACTCTGCTGACTGCAGTTTACTACTACCCTACTGTAGTACTCTACTGACTGCAGTTTACTACTACCCTACTGTAGTACTCTACTGACTGCAGTTTACTACTACCCTACTGTAGTACTCTACTGACTGCAGTTTACTACTACCCTACTGTAGTACTCTACTGACTGCAGTTTACTACTACCCTACTGTAGTACTCTACTGACTGCAGTTTACTACTACCCTACTGTAGTACTCTACTGACTGCAGTTTACTACTACCCTACTGTAGTACTCTACTGACTGCAGTTTACTACTACCCTACTGTAGTACTCTACTGACTGCAGTTTACTACTACCCTACTGTAGTACTCTACTGACTGCAGTTTACTACTACCCTACTGTAGTACTCTACTGACTGCAGTTTGCGTTCCAGTGTACAGAAAGAGTTCTGGACTGATCAGGGAAAGTTGTGTATAGTGGTGTTTCATTGTGCTTCCCCTGGGGTTTGGTGACAGAAGCCCTTGAGTCCGTGGGTCATGCACTGGGTTCTGCCTCTGTGACACATGTTGTCGGTGTCTCTCAGGAGCCGTACCTGCAGTCTGTGTGTGAGTGTCCCTCTCTGTGACACATGTTGTCGGTGTCTCTCAGGAGCCGTACCTGCAGTCTGTGTGTGAGTGCTGTAGTTATCGTCTGGACCCCCACACTCCTGTCCGCTTCCTCAATCTGCAGTGTCCCAGCGGAGACACAGAGCCTGTGGTCCTGCCCGTCATCCACAGCTGTGAGTGCACCAGCTGCCAGGGTGAGGACAACACACACACACATTTGAATGATGCAAATGGACACACACACACACACACACACACACACAGCATATGTAAACAGAGGCACTGCTTTGGTTAATGCGCCAAATCCATGTGGAGGAAAGTGTGAATGGAAAATCACAGGCACTTCAGTCCTATTCATTTGACTGAAGGCTTCTGATTCCTCTGTCATAATCGATAATCGATAATCGTATCGAAGTAAGAGGAACATAAAGAGTAACTCTTGTGACGTGACATCTGATTTATAATTTATAAAGTTATGTAACTGAAAGTATAGATCATTAAATAATGCACAAATCTGGTGTTTTCAAAGGACAGAAATGACAAACTAAAGCATATCTGAAGGAGCTGCGAGAAACACAAATGTTTCATATTGTCGACACAAAGCGTTTGTCACTTAGAAAATCCTCTGAAAAGTACAATTTCTTTGAAAAGTACATTTTTATAGTTAAAGTGTTTTTATTATTATTGTGTTATAAAAAAAATCTAAATGGAAAAACAACACGAATCCATATGATTCAGTAATAAATAAATCTTATATTTATTGCTAATAATGAGCATTACATATAATTCTACCCATGTAATTGTAATTAGTTACATTTCAAATCATAGAGGTTACTGAGTACTGTAATAGTCCCAATGTTCCCGTTCTGCTCCTGTTTACACAAACACACACAATAGTATCGCCTGCTCTGATTGGTCAGAGCTCAGAGAATATGCAGACTGAAGATTAAAATAATGATCAAGTTTCATATAACAATGTGAAAATACATCTAAAATTGTGTTAAAAGTTGTATTTTTCATACGTACTTTTAACTTTTTGTTTTGTTTTTGCAGCCAAGTAACTACTTGAAGTTACAAATTACACATTTACTAGAGTATACATTTTCAATACTTTCCACCACTGATAATTAGATAGTAACAGTGAGTAAATGACCACACTGAGCATGCTCAGATACCAGACCCTCAGAACCACACTGAGCATGCTCAGATACCAGACCCTCAGAACCACACTGAGCATGCTCAGATACCAGACCCTCAGGACCACACTGAGCATGCTCAGATACCAGACCTTCAGGACCACACTGAGCATGCTCAGATACCAGACCTTCAGGACCACACTGAGCATGCTCAGATACCAGACCTTCAGGACCACACTGAGCATGCTCAGATACCAGACCCTCAGAACCACACTGAGCATGCTCAGATACCAGACCTTCAGGACCACACTTAGCATGCTCAGATACCAGACCTTCAGGACCACACTGAGCATGCTCAGATACCAGACCCTCAGGACCACACTGAGCATGCTCAGATGAGTCTGAAATGTGTGTTGTCCAGACATGAATAATTGACTGGAAAATGTCACCTCCACATCATTCTGTGTAATCTATCAGCACACAGGCCGTGTTAGCTGATTGGAGCACGTCACCAGGAAGTGGCTCATGTTACCCCAGCACTCACACACACACACTCTGAGGTTTCCATGCTTTTGGGAACTTTACATTGACATTCTTCTCCTGGAGTTTTAACCCTAAAGCTGCTTTAACCAGTTGTGTTCCATGTATTTGAGCTAAATATACAGTTAAATTGTTTAAGAAGCTTGAGTTCAAAATAAGTCCACTGCAGGCTGCCTGTATCTAATTAGGATGTGTTTTTATCATCCAAGAACCAAGAAGTGTGCTGTTAGCATGCTAGTTGATTTCAGTGAGCAAAACTCCACTCTGGTCGCTCCGATAAACTCATCACTGTAAATGATTTGATGGCCAGAATGCATAAGTTAAGTGAGGAAGAACTTTGCAAACTATTTCAAATAAACTAGTTGATGTTTTCAGTCTCCATCAGTCAGGTACAGCACCTTTAATTATAGTTACTGCTGAAACCCTAATTAACTCATGTTTTCATGAACTGAATGATGGAGCACTAAAGGAGAAAAGGTCCCCATGAAGTGAGTGTGTGTGAAGATGTGAGTTTCACCACATGATGACTACACACACATACACACACACACACACACACTTGTGTGTCTCATTACAGTGTGTCCAGCAGCCGTCACTGTCACATTACAGTACGTCTAACACAAGTGTCCCCAACACTAACACTGAGCTCTGTGTGTGTCCACAGGAGGAGACCTGTCCCGCCGCTGACCACATCCTGGAAAACAACATGTGTGTGAGTGAGTGTGTGTGTTTGTGTGTGTGGAGAAGTGGTGAGATGGAGGAGAGAGGTGGAAGGAGGAGAGAAGAGAGGTAGATGAGAGGAGAGGTGGATGAGTGTGGAGTATAACAGAGGATGTACACATTGTTGTGGTGTAGGCCTTAGTCATCATATGACTGCATTATTCCTACTGCTGAGTGTAGTTTCTGCTCTGAAACGATCTTCTTCAGCCTGTACAGACTGTCCTGTCTCTTATGTGTATACCACATTTATTCCTGCGCATGTTTTCACACTTAAATTAAGAGAACTATTTGTATAAATGAACCTTTTGTACCTGTTTGACTGTGAGATGTGCCTTCACTGGAGTAACCTGTGCTCCAGGCTCCTACTGGACATTAAAGCTCTGTACACACCACTGTCTCTCCTCATGTCTCGTCTCTGGATTTGACTTCTATGGGCTATTATTTTATAATAGATGACTGTTACCTCGTTAGCCTTTTACAGGCTGCACTTTCTCAGAAGGCTGAAGTCCTTCTACCTGAAGCTCCTGCTGATAATGAACAGTTATCTCCAGCGTCCTCTTCAGTGCTGTGGTTTGTTGAGACAGAACCCCAAGAAGAAGGACGCTGTGCGATTGGATAAGCGGTGAGGAAGGCCGGATCTGTGGTGAGGCAGAGCTTGACTCACTCACATCTGTGGCCCTAAACAAGCTCCTGTCCATCTGGATCACCCCCTGCACCCCCCTGCACAGCACCAGCCCCGAACAGGAGAGCACCTTTGCTCATGTTACAATGTTTGATTAGTTTCATTTTCAACTCTGTCTCTGCTCCTGCTTTCCTGTGAGGGGAGGGCAGAGGAGGAGGGGCTGTGTGGTGGGTGCATGGGGAGCGCTTTGGACAGTTTCCTGGTTACATCGGCTTGTGGGCGGAGCCTTAGACAAGATGTCTCATATTCCTGAGCATGAGGAGGGTTCACATAGATCAGGAGATTACTGAAGCGTGCAGGGATATGTCAGAAATCCCCTTCAGACATGTTTTTGATAGGGAACAATATTAATTTCAAATTCAAATCCTGCATAACTTTGCCAAATCACTATGCAACTGGATCACTATGGCAACCCTGAATATAAGCAGGTAATACTATCCCTTTCCACTCTGAGCTCCACAGACGCTCTGCTAGATAAAAATAAATCTTAAATAAATATTCTGATGAAGGGCAGTCTCCTCTCCACCTCCCGCCACTGCCCTAAACAACACAGAGGACGAGGACAATATCTGCTCTAAATAATTATGTTTATGAAACAATGAGCCCCTCCCCTGCCCGCTGTCTCCGAGCTCGTGACTAAATATGGGCGTCGAGTCCAAGCGCACTGTTCTCACTCTGGTGTCTTCCTGTAACATGGAACTGATGTGTTTTTAATTCATTCTGTGAGGCGGATTCAGACAGATATTAGAACACAGACATCAGACAGAAATACATATAAATACAATAATAAATATAACTGTCTTCCATGTAATTTTCTGGAGGTGGAAAGTCAAACTATATGATTCCTCGGAAAAAGAAAGTTAAAACCACACCTTAGAACATTCTCCAAATAGTAATAATTGTTTTATTGTGGAATATTATAGGCACAGGAACCACAAGCAAGAGCCTGATTCAGGTTTGTGGAGATGCAAATATGATTAAATCTGAGTGTTTATTTCAACATTTCTATTATTGTTGTTATTTCTCTGTATTTGTGCAGCATTTTGGAAACGTTTTATTAAATATGCGACAGAAATAAAGGGTTTGGACCAGATTGGAAACCCACATAAAATAAAGACACTTTTTTTTTATGTTTTTCAATGCAATAAAAAGATCCAAATTGAAAAAGAAATGATTTGATTTGATTTTGTTTTTTTGTTTTTTGTCTATACTAACAAAAAATACTAATCTAGTATAAAGCATTTCACCAGTTCATCAGTTAAAATATTCAACAGTTTTACAGATTTCGTCACAATCCTTTCACCTTAGGCTTATTTATCCTAATGGAGATTTTGAATATTTAGAGATTTTTGACACATTTTTCTAATTCAAATTCCAAAGTACAAGCTCCTAACTATCTCTACTTTTCCTGTGTCCTTGTCCTGAGCCTGTGAGGAGCGCTCAGAGGACCCAGTGTCAGTGAAGGAGTCACTGGGTTGATGTAGTCCAGAAAGCTGCTGCTGCTGAGGCGTTCAAGGGCACTCGGTTTCCTCAGGTCGGTTTTCTAAAGTCATGTTATTCAGGACTTGTCTATTTTAAAGGCTCTGCTTGTCTTGCTCCAGTATCTGTACAGTATATTCTGAATCACATTATTAAGTGTGTTATTGTCTGATTATCAGGAAGTGTTGCATGTGAAAAGTGCTAATAAACTCATGAGGTGAGTAATTAGGATGCTGCAAACTGTGATTTTAAGAGGGTAAAAATCTGATACTTTAATAAGCAGAGGTGACTAGAGCAGCCTAAAGTTGTACAAATAATATTACTCTTAAGTAGTACATAGTTTATTTGAGTAGCTTTAAGAAAACTACTCAAGTAAGAACATCTGATCTGTCATTTATGGCAGTTTAATGACAATACATTTCCAAATAATAGAGTACAAATATGAAAATACTGCTACTGTAAAATATAAGTCAGAGAAAACGTATGTTGCTGAAAACAGAGAAGTGCAATTTTATTTGAAAGTTAATCAAAGGTGCACTATGTAACTTTCCTGAAGTTTTTTTTTTTTTTTTCCCCTGGAATGTTCCACAGAATTGCAATCAGCATATAACAATTCCTTAAAAACATGCGTACTGTAACCTCCTCTCCAGGTCTAACCATTACCTCAGCCTGGTGACACCACTTGTTTGTCACCATGGAGATAAGAAGGTGATGGATCCTTCACCAGAAAAGCTGCAAGAGTACTAAGTACACAGTAACTGTAACTAATACACTCAGCAGCACTCTACAGCAGGGCCCAGGGGTCTCCAGCCCTTTCCTCTGCTGAGCTCCTTTACAAACCCAAAATGCCAGAGAGCTGCTCATTTTAGCGGCCGCAAAAAACTGAGAACGTCTAAGAGCCACGGTGAGCTTTAGATGGGGAACAGTTAGAAGCTTATTAAACATAAACCATTATCCATTCATTAGTGCAGAGGTTAGGCATCAAAATAATACATTTACAATGGCAAATAATCTGATTTTAGTTATGAAGCACAATATGTGTAATTCATAAATCCCTTGGTGAGCTACTTGGAGGAGTGTGGAGAGTTACTGAAGCTCTCGAGCTACAGGCTGTAGACAGAGACTTTAATGGAGGGGTCTCCAACCTTTTTCCTCCAGTGAGCTCCTTTACAAAACAAAAATGCCAGAGCTACTCATTCTAGTGGTCACAAGAAACTGAGTAATTATAAGTACACTGTATGAAAGTGGAGTGTGTGAGTTATGGTGGTGGTCGGAGGGGTCGATGGCGCAGCTTCGCTTCTGTAGCTACAATAGTAGTTTACCTCCGGGAGTGAATGAATAGTGCTCTAATAGTGAAAAGTGCCTTTGAGTGTCCAGAAAAGCACTTTATAAAACCGACTCATTATTATAATTCTAAGAGCCACGGCCTTAGATCCGAACAGTTAGAGGTCTATAAACATACACCATTATCCATTCTTTAGTGCAGAAAGTAAAGGTAGGTATGAAAATGATACATTTACAGTTTTAATTCCATTCTATTCATCACATTTTTGTTATTCAGCACAAAACTTATAATTCAGAAATTCTTTGGTGAGCTACTTGGAAAGAGGTGGAGCTGCTGGTGGATCCTGAGCTGCAGGTTGGAGACGCTCTCATGAGTCTAATGTCAGAGGAACAAGTCACTGGGTTCAGCTTCCTGCTGTGGTGCCACATGAGGACAGTTGACCATGAGATCAAATAGATAGATTTGAATGGTTTATTGCTACGACAACAGTCCTAACTGTATATCATTCTATATGTATGGTATAGTGGCCATACCAGTTTGTCAAAGCCTGATCTTGTCACATCTCAGGAGCTCAGCAGGGCCTGTTAGTACTTGGATGGGAGACCACCATCATTCTAAAACCCATGGATACAATAACAAGTCCCCCGCCCCACAGTAGTGACCTGTCTGTGATTCTACACCATAACCAGGACTAAAATAACACGAGCTTCCTCGTTACTGCAGCTGCTCTGGGGAAGATGAAGCTGCTATTCTACACCATAAGCTCTATGACCACCACCTATCACAGGCAACGGCTGAAATGTCTTGCCCAAGGACACAATAACAGCAGCAGCAGGAGCCAGGCTCAAACAGCCGCTGGGTTTGTGGATGAATGTCTCCACTGAGCCACTTTCCCCAGCTGCTTAACTATTTATTTTATTTTATTTATTGTTATTCACTCACTCCACACAGAATGATGGGACACATTCAGCCATGTGGGACACAACAACAGTTATACAACTGCTTCCCCACTAATAAACTGGCTCTGCTCTCTCTGTGTTTTACAGGATCAACACATTACAGCAACAAAGGCTTTATCAAACTCTCATTCACACATTTCAGGCATTTTCACATATTTACGACATGGTCATTTTCTAAAGACACGAATCATTCCATTTCACGTTCTCACTAAATGAAAACCCCAGAGTTCCATCTGTTTTTCCAGCTCTCTTTAAGATTGTAGATGTCTTTTTGTTGTAACGTCCTATAACGAACTAACAAAGGAAACAATGAAGTCCTTTGTCAGCTGGGATGTTAACCACTGTTGATTTGTGTTGTATTTTGCAAAAAAAAAACAGACAGAGGGACGGAGATTGTTCTACACAACCTTTAATGATGCATGGATTCTCAGCACACAGGCAGAAAACATCAGTCTACGAGCATCTAGCAGAGAGTCTGTGAGAGTCTGACCAAAACTTTAGGATTGTCCTGTTATAAATGTTACCTGTAGCTGATAGTTTCCCCTAGACAATCTTCTTCATTAAACAGAGCAGCATTCATTATTCAAGGGCCCTGAGCAGAACATGTTGTACTTTAACTGAAGCAGCATTAAGTATTAAATGAATACAATAAGATTATTCTTCACACCACTCCAAGGTTTGATTTGATTTGATCTTTTTCATGGAGCTCATGGTTTGTTCTGTTTTCTTTCTGGCTCTGAAGTCCCGAGTGTCCGTGAAAGCAGCACGCGGAAGCAGAGGGAACCCCCGTGATGACGTAGCTCCGCAGTGTGCAGCCAGAGCGGAGAATCCCCGATCTGCCTCAGCGCACATCACATCACACAGCTCTTCTCTGCGCCTCTGCCGCCTCTGCCGCGCGGCAAACCACGGAAACTGAGCGGCGCACAGAGCCGCGCACAAAACGACGCACAAAGCGGCGCACAGAGCGGCGCTTCGGCTGTGCGTAAAGTCCGTTCACGGTCCTGCACACGCACCTCCGCCTGAATAATAAATGTGAGAAACAGAGCCGTGCCACCAGACAAGCCGCGCGTAATGAGCGCCCACACGAGAGCCGGCTCTTCTGTCCAAGTCCTGTTTAAAGATACAGTGTGGAACTTTCTAGACGTGGCCCGTCATCTCCATGCGTCCATGCGTCCATGGAAATGGGAGATTAAAGCCATACTTTGGAACATTCTGAATGGAGACTAGCACGTGCTATGCCATACTGCGGAATATTATAGGCAAAGTAACAACAGTTCCATGGAAACATGCAGCAGGCGGCCCTCCTCCAGGCCAAATAAGAGTCAGGTTTATGGAGATGCAAGCCCGCTTACAGGACGCATGTTTTCCAGCGCAATAAAGACGAGGAAATGAAAAATCATACTTTTATTGTTTTGTTATTATCTGATTTTGGTTAAAAAGTTACATAATACCGCTTTAACTACAGAAATAGACCCGCATCAAATATTTACTCCAAAGGGAAAAAGGTTAACTACAAAAATGCCAAATGCTGCTTTGTTCTGCGTCTGCAAAAGGTTTAAATGGATCAAATATACCGGATAATACTTCACAGACACATGTGATGCCTCATGTTTATTCTGGTTATTGGACACTTTGGCGTTAGGCTGTGGTCTGAGCTTTACGCGCTGTGGCCCCTGGGCGCAGAGTGCAGACGTCGCTCCTGACGCGCAAAAGAACTCGGATTTGAATAGGACAAGTGCGTACCTGTCGCACCTGTCACTGCGGGGGGAGGAGGGGCGGTGCTTACGTCTCCTGTGTGTGTACATCCAGAGCACCTGCCGTTTTCCACACCGAGGGTAAAAGATGTACACACCTTTGGTCTCTAACGGTAACACAAACCCTCCACACACCGTCTGCGGGTTTAGGTCCAAATCCAGGCTGAGCCTGTGACGTGGATAGGATTTGTATTAATATTTGTATTGTATATATCTCTGATTTGAAAAAAAAAAAAAAAAAAAAAAGATTTAAATGCTTTCACGTGCGGGGAAGGTGAGTTTAAGTGAGTTATTATTATGATACTGGGATTTGGGAATAGCCTGAGTATTTATGAGACTTATTCCTCTCAACAAAAGCCTTTTCCATCACTAAGTGTGGATCAGATCAGTCAAACCGGGCGCGCACACGCGTGGAGACTGGTGCGCACTGTTCTCTCTCCAGAAGCTCTTTCTCAAACACAGAGGCGTGGAGACTGGATAATACCGAGTGGGTTTGAACATTTACGCGCCCCACACGCCCACTGAGCGGCCATGTTGGTCCACCTCACGCATGTTCTGGGAGAAGCTCTCTCACTTTTCTTTTTGGGAGCTCGAGTGTAGAAGGCTCGGGTACGTAAAGGGTTAAGGAGGCGCAGTCAGACGCGTGTGCGGCTGAAGTCATCCTCCAGAGCGCAGCGCAGGAGGAGCGGCAGAAGCACATCCCCCAAAACCACAGCCTCATCCAGGCCAAGTGCGCGGCACACTCCGCTCAGCGTCTGCGCGCGGTTTTCCGCCACATACACCACAAACACACGGAAAGCGTCGAACGCGTCATGGCGTTTCTCACTCACGACGTGAAGCTCGACAAGTCCTCTTCCTCACATCACCATCATCATCGTCAGGAGCAGCGGAGTCCAAGTGCGGCGAGGCGACTGTGCGCGCTCCGGCCGCTGTGAGGACGACATGGGACATTTGTTTGGATCTTTTCTGCGGTTCCGTTTGTGATTTTGATTCTGTTTTGACGCTGTTCTGCACGTGCACGCGGAGCGAACGAAAGAGCCAAGAAGCGGAGCGCGCGGCGCGAAGGAGCTTCTGTTCTGACAAACTATTTAGTGTGGAAGTCGCGCTGTAGTTTTCTCCACCGCAAGTTTGGATCATTCTTCCTACAATTCTGAGTCCTCTTTCCTCTCCCTGAGTGTTATTTACATACGATCAGGTTTGGTTATTCAAATGAACATAAACCAACGACTCTTTGAAATGAACCAAGATCCGGCTCCCTTTAGAGAGCCGTAAACATCATCTCTTGTGGAAATCTCATCCGCGCGCGCCCTCCCCCCAGGACACGCGCGCACGAACCTGATACTCGGCGGCGCGTGGGTCTCACCTGGGGGAGCAGAGAGCCGCCGGGGCCACTCGCGCACCAGGAGCGTGGAAAGAGCGCGCAGGATCCACGGACCAAACCGAGCCCGGACACGTGCGTAACGGACCCGAGTCAACATGCCGGTGCGCAGGGGGCACGTGGCTCCCCAGAACACCTTCCTGGACACGATCATCCGGAAATTCGACAGCCAGAGTAAGTGCGAGTGTTCAGCGCGGTCCAAGAGCGGCTGGGCTCGGTTCAGTTTGGATTTGGTCTAAAGTTTAAAGGTCCTGGATTGTGACCAGTGACTCCTGTGAGCTTTAAGTCATGTTAGAATCCTCAAAAACAGAGCTGCAGTTGGGTTTTGTTTTAGTCACACTTGTTTGAGTAAACCTTTATTAGTCTGTCTACATCTCCAAAGCTCAAAATGCTCTGTTCCACCTTATGATGTCATGAAGTGGTAGTTTTCAAGTGTACAGCTCCTTTTACCTTTTGCTCAGTAGAGATCAGCAATTCCAGGGCTGAAAATGTCCAAATGATTCTAGTGAAGGTGTGTGGAGTCTAAAAACACAGTAAACTTCTTCTGTGTACAGGATAAGTCTGAATTTTTTTTCTTAGAATTAGTGTTTTATGCTTTATTTAAGATCACTTCAAACTTAGATTATTGCTTAGAATAAGTGATTTGATCATATTTGGAGATTTATGAAGGCCTAAATATGTTCTTATTTTAAGATTTCTTGATAAGTAAATTTCACCTTCTGCACTGCAAACTAACCCAGATTTATTCTCTTAAATCTAGACCAAAAATCGTATTTTATTAGTTTTAATGGATATATACTAAATGACTAAATGACAGGCTAAATATGTAAGAATATTTTAAGAAAATATTTATTTTGCTTCTTATTTAGTTTTTATATCTATAAACCAGTCAGAATGAAGTAAAGCAAGTGTTAAGATGGAGTTTAAGACATTTTTATGGATGTAAATGAGTAAATGATTCAAAAGTTTTAGGAGAGTGATATCATTTGTCAATATATTACCAAGGGGAAAATCAATAACAAACTTTATATTCTAGTTTTAAGATTTTTCATCTTAATTTATTCTTAGAATTAGTGTTTTATGCTTCTTTTAGCTCACTTCAAACTTAGATTATTGCTTAGAAGAAGTGACTTCATCTTATTTGGAGATTTATGAAAGCTTATATATGTTCTTATTTTATGATTTCTTGATAAGTAAATTTCACTTACTGCACTGGCAGATACTTTCACTTTGCATTTTAACTTAGAACGAGTGTATTTTTCTACTTGTAAGGTTACAAGAAGTGTTTTTTCTATTTTTAAGGTTAAAACAAGTGTATTTCTCTAGTTTTCAGGTTATAACAAGTGTATTTTTCTAGTTGTAGGGAGAGGTGAGTAAAGCTGTGAACATGTCATACGGTTTGTAATAACAGTGGACTTATGGGCGGTACTTACAGCGTGTTTACATAACTTTTACGCCGTACGTCCTTGCCGTCTGCGACTGTTTAGGTTAGACTGAAAATATCTGCGCAGCCACGTGAACACGGGTCTGACCGTGCGCAAAATGCCCAGCCTCTGTGCAGTCACGACCTCACCACATATTCTGCCTGTGCATAATGGATGGTACGATTGCATATTAGTTTCCATGTGATGCTATTTTCTATGTTCTAATGTAGTTTCCTCAGTTTTGATTTTGAGAAGCAACATTCTAACATGACCTAAAGGCTTGTCATTTTTGTATCATTTTGTGTAATATTAGACATTTAAATAATAGTCAATTGTTGTAATAACGATGCTGCATTTGGTATTTGGTGATAAACGGAGTAGAACTGTGTAATTCCTGATTTCCAACCATCTTTTAGACTTTAATTCTCCTGGTTAAGTTCAGGTTTAGTCTCAGTATATGCACAGTTTAGAGTGCGTTCACACTTGTTATTTGGTACTAAATTAAACCAAATTTGCTGACCTGATGTGGTCTCGGTCTGGTCCTGGTCTGATCTTTGTTTAGTTCTGATCTAGTCCAGGTTTAGTTTTGAGTTTAGTCCTGGTTTAGTCCTAATTTTGATGTGGTGCCTATGCAAATGTGAATGCATCTAGTCTTGGTTTGGTCCTGATTTAGGCAAGGCTTAGTTCTTGTCTAGTCTTGGTATAGTCCTGGTTTAGTCTTGGTTTAGTCCAGGTTCAATCCTTGATAAGTCTCAATATAGTCCTGGTTTAGTCTTTGTTTAGTCTTTGTTTATTCCAGATTTAGTCCTGGTTTAGTCCTAGTTTTGTCTTGGTTTAGACCTGGTTTAGTCCAGATTTAGTACAGGTTGAGTCTTGATTTAGTCCAGGTTTAATCCTTGTTTAGTCTCCATATAGTCCTGGTTTAGTGTCCGCGTGGTCCTGGTTTAGTCTTGGTTTAGTCTCCGTATAGTCCTGGTTTAGACTCCGTATAGTCCTGGTTTAGACTCCGTATAGTCCTAGTTTAGTCCTGGTTTGTCTTGATTTAGACCTGGTGTAGTCCAGATTTAATTCTTGTTTAGTCTCCATATAGTCCTGGTTTAGTCTTGGTTTAGTCTCCGTATGGACCTGGTTTAGTACGAATTTAGTCTCTGTATAGTCCTGGTTTACTCTTGGTTTAGTCTCTGTATGGACCTGGTTTAGTCTTGGTTTAGTCTCTGTATGGACCTGGTTTAGTCTTGGTTTAGTCTCTGTATGGACCTGGTTTAGTCCGAGTTTATTCTCTGTATAGTCCTGGTTTAGTCTTGGTTTAGTCTTAGTTTAGTCTCCGTATGGACCTGGTTTAGTCTTGGTTTAGTCTCTGTATAGTCCTGGTTTAGTCTCCGTATGGACCTGGTTTAGTCTTGGTTTAGTCCTGGTTTAGTCTTGGTTTAGTCTCTGTATAGTCCTGGTTTAGTCCTGGTTTAGTCTTGGTTTAGTCTCTGTATAGTGCTGGTTTAGTCCTGGTTTAGTCTTGGTTTAGTCTCTGTGTGGTCCTGGTTTAGTCTTGGTTTAGTCTCTGTATAGTCCTGGTTTAGTCTCCGTATGGACCTGGTTTAGTCTTGGTTTAGTCCTGGTTTAGTCTTGGTTTAGTCTCTGTATAGTCCTGGTTTAGTCTTGGTTTAGTCTCTGTATAGTCCTGGTTTAGTCCTGGTTTAGTCTCTGTATAGTCCTGGTTTAGTCTTGGTTTAGTCTCTGTATAGTCCTGGTTTAGTCATGTCGTTTGTACAGCGGCCACTGCACAGTGAGACTGATCTGTATTTAGCGTCTGTGATTTTAAAGGAAACTCTGACAAATCTGCTTTTATTTCTCTTTTATTCCAGTCATTTCATGTTCATGCTGTTTCTGCCTACCCGTTTATTATTTTGGCCTCATCTTGTTTGTTGAAGCAGCGTCGCAAAGACTATTTTCCAACTTGTGATGTCAAAAAAACAGGAATTTCTTGTGTGTCTGTATATTTACCACTCGTCCTGCATTCTGTATTGTACATAGTTAAAGCGGAGGTATAATGTATGGGTTAAACCACCATTAGAACGTTGTTACCAGGGTGTGTTTACTCTGGTCCAAAGCAAGAAAAATGAGCTGAAGAAGGCTTTTTTTTTGCAGAGACGTTATTCAAAAATGTTAAAAAAAAAAAAAGCCGCCTGTGTGTGACGGCACTATGCATTTTTTTTAACTTTTATTTTGTTGTTCCTTACATTTGCATCTCTACATGAACTTTGGGGTTTTTGTGTTTTCTGTTTCATTTGATGATGTTCATCCCTCCTAAAAAACAGAGCTGGAGTTGTGTTTTGTTTCATTCACACATTTATTATTCGTCTGTCTACATCCCCAAGCCTCAAAATGCTCTGTTCCACCTTGTGATGTCATGTAGTTTTCATGATGAGCAGTTCCTTGGATGAAATGCTCTAAATGATCCTAGTGAAGGTGGAACAGAGTGTTTTCCATTTGAGGTAGAGACCATAGATCAGAAAAAGGTGTAATACGGGCTCTTTAAAGCGCTCATATGATGGTTTTTGTGGCTTTCATTTCCTTTTAAACCTGCTTTTGGTTGCCTAATAAATAAATATGACCAATACTGTCCTATAGGCCGTCATAAGTCATCAGAGAGTGGTGTTTAATATTTGATGTGCTGCGGGGGACATATGAGCCTCCCGTGTGGAGAGCCCGGTCCTGTCATCTTTGGCTTTTTCATGCAAATCTATAAACAATGGGAAAATAAGCAAATCAGCCTCTTAGGTCAGGTGATCGCCGTAGAGCCGCCGTGTGTTTGTTCTGAACAGTTTGACCACAGAATGAGTCCAGTGATGGTTTATAGCGCCCAGGGGAGATGACTTTGGATTAATGGATTAAACAAGTGCGAATGAAGCAAATACAACTCCAGGTATATTATTGAGGACGGATTTAGATTTTGAATTTTAAATACTGTTGAATTTCTAACTTTGAACTTTTTAACTCTGAAAAAAGATGTTTGAATTATTTTTATTATGAATTTGAGTTGCTGAAATTTGAAGTATACTTTTCAGTAGGTTTCAAACTCAGAATAAAAATCAAAAAGTCACTTTTTAAATATTCAACACAAATATTTTCAAACCCTCAAATTCAACAGTCAAAATTACAAATTTAAAATTCACAGTGAAAGATCAAAGATGCCAAGGCAGAAGCAGTTGATCCTGTGTGAGTGAGGAGGACAGAGGCTGTTTCCTATTGGCCGTTCTCAACTGTGGGCGGGGTTAAGACTTAAGAAATAAAAGATGAGGTTTGGATGAGGCGAATTCTGACCAATCAGATCATTTCACTGCCCCATTTTCCTGTTTTTTTTCATCAACTGCCATTCACACTGCAAAAAACAAAAGTTTTATCATGATTTGAATAAATTTCACTTGACGAGTAAAATGATCTGCCAATGGAACAAGACTTTTTGTACTTAAAACAACAACTCTTTGCACTTAGAATAAGAAACAAAATCAAATGTGACTTGAATTAAAAAAACACTTATTCCACTGGTGGATCATTTTTCAAGTTGAATCGACTCAAATAAAGTCAAATGTTAATTGAAGTCATTTTAAGTCATTTTAACTTACCTAGAGATTGTTTTTTTCCAGTGCAGAACAAAAAAAATAAAAAATTTAAATGTTGTATTCAAATGTTTTTGCATAGTTAAAAATTAAAAGTGAGAAATTCAACAGCCTTTCAACTGAAACATCTGATGAAACAAATGATCTTCCATAGTTGTGTTTCCTTAAAGAGGAGGCATTACACTCCTCTGGGGCATTGCTTATTCACACAGATTTAAATCTTACCTTTAATTGTAGTCCGCCCCTTTCATTACTCTCCATGCTAAGTCACTCCCCCTTCAGAGCACTATCACACCACAACATTATTGCAACTACTGCACATCATGTCAGGTTTGTGAAGTTGTTGTGCACAGTTTTTGTGTGTTTATGCAGAATTGTCTCATGGGACATGGGTGTTATGATAAAAAGCTTTTGCATAACACCTCCTCTTTAAGAGCTTTAACACAGCTCTGCGTCTCAGTGTTGCCAACAGGCGCTTTTACCGATCCAGTAGTTACTTTGCTAATGGAAGCAAGAGCGAAGTGATTTCCCAACAGATTATTTCAGGTTATAAAATATGAAATCCCAATAGAAAAGTTTCCAAGAAAGCCGTTTAACATGTAGGATAGAGCCTGATTTGTCTTCTGTCTGTGCCCCTCTGCTCTGTGTTCTCTGTAGGGTTCAGGGTGCAGGGTGCAGGGTGCAGGGGTAGTGACCTCCATCTCTGAGAGGACTTTATCATCAGCACATCTCCAGTTTTAACACACAGACAGACACAGGGCCAGCGGAGCAGGGGACAGGCTGTGCTCTGGTCTTCACAAGGTTTAAGGAGGAAATCACACTTTAGTTTTCAATAATAAAAAGGTGGATCGAGTTTGAAAAGTTCTGTTATGATCGTTTTCTACGTCTACAGAGATGTGGATTTCAACTGTAAAAAAACAATGACGAGGTAAATATGAAACCTTTCCACTGTAAAGTCCAGTAACTTGTCTCCATGGAGATATTCTTATTATATTTTGCAAAGAAGTTACATAATAATGAATTAAACCTTTTTCTCTGTGATGACACCAGGCATCAGCTCTAAAAAGGTTTTCTTTAACACGCAAAAGAGCTGTGTTTAATGTCATACTGTGGAACATTGGCAAAGCAGTAACATCTCCATGGAGACGAGCAGGTGATGGAAGCGTCACCAGAAGCCACACAGTTTACCTGAGCTGAGTCAGTACAGTGACTAAGAAATGACAACATGTCCTTGTTTCTTGGGAGTTGTGACATTTCATATAGACAATAATCTACAGAAATCATGTCTTAAATGTTTCACAGTGTGACATTTAACATATTTATCGCCATGGAGAGAAGTAGGTGCCCCTCACACAGCAGGAATGCTTGTTTTTTTGGAGTATTTTTGGGGTTGAATAAAACAAAATGCACACAAAGCAATATTTCCACAGTGCAAAAAAACTAAATCTAGTCAGGTTAAGATGACTTGAATTAAGAAAGTTTTATCATGATTTGAGTAAATTTCACCTGACAAGTAAAATGATCTGCCAGAGGAACAAGACTTTTTGTATTTAGAATATGAAAATATGTCTTGCTACACTTAAAATAAAAAAAAACAGAAACTTTTTGCACTGCATCTAATTTTGCTTGAATTAAGAAAAAAAAACAAAACACTTATTCCACTGACATTTGACTTGTCAAGTTGAATTGACTCATCCATCCAACCATCTTCTTCCGCTTATCCTGGGCCGGGTCGCAGGGGCAGCAGTCTAAGCAGGGGCTCCCAAGCTTCCTGCTCCCCAGCCACTTCCTCCAGCTCCTCTGGATGGACCCCGTGGCGTTCCCAGGCCAGCTGAGAGACATAGTCCCTCCAGCGTGTCCTGGGTCTTCCCCGGGGCCTCCTACCGGTGGGACATGCCTGGAACACCTCCCGAGGGAGGCGTCCAGGAGGCATCCGGACCAGATGCCCGAACCACCTCAGCTGGCTCCTCTCGACATGGAGGAGCAGCGACTCTACTCCGAGCTCCTCCCGTGTGACCGAGCTCCTCACCCTATCTCTAAGGGAGCGCCCGGCCACTCTGCGGAGGAAACTCATTTCGGCCGCTTGTATCCGTGATCTTGTCCTTTCGGTCATTACCCAGAGCTCATGACCATAAGTGAGGGCAGGAACGTAGATTGACCGGTAAATCGAGAGCTTTGCCTTTCGGCTCAGCTCCCTCTTCACCACAACAGTCCGATACAGCGACCGCATCACTGCCGACGCTGCACCAGTCAGGATCCACCTGTCAATCTCACGCTCCATCCTCCCCTCACTGTGAACAAGACCCCGAGATACTTGGACCTCCTCTACTTGAGGCAGATAAATCTGCCTCTGCCTCAAGTGAATTGACTCAAATAAAGTAAAATGTTCTTAATTAAAGTCATTTTAACTTACCTAGATATCTTTAGATCATGGAAAAAGCTCCATACAGCTGTGCAGCTTTAATATCAGGACTTATTGAAGACACAAGGTAATGTTTAAAGAAATGAATTATATTTTGTGCCGTGATGTTCTTAATCATTTTGGTATCAGCTTCACTGTAGATGTCTTTAGAATCAAAACTCAAGTTGAAATATTTGTATGGAGACAGAAGAGTTGACTTAGAGGTAGGGGAGTAACGATATCCACGTCTCACGACACGATATCGTCACGGTCTGAACCTCACAGTACGATATTTATTGTGATATGGTACGAGGCTCATGATATTACGATATTCGACATAATAACAAGACTGACTCTAAAATGCTTTGACCAGTCATTTGGTGCAACATTTATTGTCATTAGGGATGGAGCGAAATCCAAATCTCTCTGTACCAGATTTTCACCATAAACATCTCACCGTACCATCCATCCATCCATCCATCCATCTTCTTCCGCTTATCCGGGGCCGGGTCGTGGGGGCAGCAGTCTAAGCAGGGGCTCCCAAGCTTCCTTCTCCCCAGCCACTTCCTCCAGCTCCTCCGGACGGACCCCGAGGCGTTCCCAGGCCAGCCGAGAGACATAGTCCCTCCAGCGTGTCCTGGGTCTTCCCCGGGGCCTCCTACCGGTGGGACATGCCCGGAACACCTCCCGTCCAGGAGGCATCCGGACCAGATGCCCGAACCATACCAGACACCGTACCAGATTTATTGTAATATGTTGAATGTGAATCTTCTCATTTTTCCTCTAAACATGCTTGACAAGACTTAATGCAAAGAATGAAGATTTCAAAGTGCTTAGAACAGTTATTTCTTCATGTCATCTGCACTGAAACGGAGCAAAGGATCATGGTCTATGTAGTTCCCTCTGTTTTTTTTTGTTTTTTTTTAGCAATTTCTGCAATTTCTGAACTATTCATTTAAGCAAAGAGACTTGGGATTCTCAATATTGTGATGCTCCATGATATTATTGTGAGACCTTTGACCATACACTATCACCAGATTTCAGTTTTTGTCAAAGACAATTATCCAATCACAAAGCAGAATGAGTCTCACATTCAGTTTACCAGTTTCAGTCTGATCTGAACGGTCACGCCCTAAACTCCAGCACCTTGATGAGTTCTGAGTCAGTGCTAGTGCAGCCTCTGCAGCTCAGGGAGGGGATTCTGGAGGTTCAATAGAACACACTGACTAACACAGTATGACTAATGTTGTGTAGAGTGTCAGAAGTGACCAAGAGAAAATTATGTGTTTAATATTTGATATCTGACTGGAGGACATATGAGCCACAAAACATGTGAGCAGTGTGCAAAACGTGTGAGTGGTGTGCAAAACGTGTGAGTGGTGTGCAAAACGTGTGAGCGGTGTGCAAAACGTGTGAGTGGTGTGCAAGTGGTGACCAGAGAGGAGCCTAGAGTCATTAACTAACAGTCAGGAGGGTCAAAAAACTATAGAGTATAACTGTAATTAGATCCTAACAAGAACTAAACCAGGACTAAACCTGGACTGTGTCTACATCAGGACTAAACTGAGATCAAGCCTGCACAGAGTGGACACATATAAGTGTTCATGCATTTCATATTCTGACTCAGTTTGGGGTGAAAGTACCTGTGGTCAATATTTATCATAGTTTTACATCAGTTAAGTGGCAGTTTATAGAGAAAAACTACAGGAAGTAGCGCTGAGTTATACAACAAAATCTCTCTGTCTGTGTCACTGACAAAAACCTGATTTGCATGGGATTAGTTTTACCTCCTGACGCCTATCAAATTGAAATTACCCCATGACGTCAGAGTTTTTTGTGTAAATTCACACAGGATCAGCACTGTCAGTAAACTACCTGTTTTTACGAGACAAGACATGAACCTTTTAACGAATCATGTCCCTAATGTTGGTTTTATTTTCAGTTTGTTTTCAGCAGAATGCTCCTGCATTGCCGTCTTTCTTAGCGACATGACATTCACACCATCCGGTTTCTCATGAAACAGCCACAGCCTCTTTTAATCTGTTCACGCTTTTGCAGTCAGTCCATCCAAACTTTACAAACTTTGTCCTGAAAGCATCAAACTTCTCCATAGAACCTCCATGGTACTAGTCCTCGGTTGCCACGACAACAAGGCTGTATGTCCGGGTCACGTCTTTACCACAGTTTAATTTATGTTTTTAAATATAGAAAAATACAACCACTGGAGTAGAGTAAAGTCCATGGAGAATAAATACAGTTGATTTAGTTTGTATTTGGACCTAAAATGGGCTGTAGAGACAGTTTCAATCATTATCAACGCACAGACCAAAAACAGAGAAGTTTACAGACATTTTTACACATGGACCATTCACACAGGACTAGAAACACAGATGACGTTCGTAATTATTACAATTTACCAAGGCACCCCAGGTAAAACTTATCTTGTGCAAACAAGGCTAAAGAAAGTATTTTTTCTGACCATTTAAACACTGATTTAACAAAATAAAGGTTTCATTGAATTTTGTTAGTCAAACTTGTGTAATTTAATCAAGTTTTGGCCCTTGTTCACATTCTGCTCGGTAACAGAAATAGAATTAACTCTGTGTATGTCGTGTCTGCTCAGACAAGGGTAGTATAGTCACTTTTTGAATATATTGTGTTTTAGTACTTTTGTATCTGCAGGCCTTTACTTTTTAAATTACTCTTACTTCAGTAATTTGTTAGAACTTTACATTGTACTTCTACTTGAGTAATATTATTTTGAAGTAACGTTTCTTTTACCTACTTCTGTATTTGCTGCTAGAATTAAGAAAACTGAGACAAAATGAGGTTACATTTTAGTCAGATCTTAAATATAAAAGTGTTAAATATGTTGAGTGAAAAGTACTCTTACCTGTCATATGCACTTGAAGTAAGAAGTACTGACACGAGTAGGCGGTGAAGTACTGGATAGAAGATACTGGATACTGTTGTCTCACTGAGCACAGGTATGACTCAAGTGTTCTTCTGATAATCAAAAAGTCGGTGGTTGGATCGTGTGTCCGACATGTGTGTATTGTTGTGTCATGAAGCAAGACACGACACCTCCGGCGTGTGAGTGATGGGAGGTGGGTGCTGATGCAGACGGGCAGCCACATGTAAGTGAGTGCCAGGGCAGATGTGGCAGGTCAAAAATCTGTCAAAATGTTTTAGTATGACTTTGTTAAACGTTGAAGCTGCACCGCTTAATGGACTGTCGGAGCATTACAGTGACCGAACATTTCCAAACTGTCATTCATGCATTTGTGATCACCAGATTGGATTATTGTGATGAACTTTATCTTGGTGTCAGTCAAAATGCACTTTGCCGTTTGCAGCGAGTCCAAAACTCAGCGGCTCAACTTTTAACTAGAACCAAGAAACAAGAACATCTCACGTATTTTAGTCTCACTCCATTGGCTCCCAGTGTGTTTGAGTTGATTTTAAAATTCTTTTATTTACCTTTAAGTGTTTACTTGGCCTAGTGCCTTCCTGCCTCACAGACCTGATCCACCCTCACGCCCCCTCTCGCACTCTCAGGTCAGCACCAGCTCCAGCACCGTCCCAAAGTCTAAACGCAGCTTTGTGGGGACCGTGTGTTTTCTGTTGCTGCCCCACGGTTGTGGAACCAGTCGCCCTTACACTCAAAAAAATAATTTGTTGGGGAACATAAAAAAATTATGGAAAGTATTTCCACCCAATTATAACGCGCTCATTTAGCAAGACATTGTTTTGTTGAGTGAATCATATAAATTATAGTTGTTCCTACCCCATTAAATCGGGTCACCCACACCTAAATCAAACATGTTGAACGAACATGTTAAAGTTACGATGCATTTGTTGAGTGACATCAATGTAAATATGCTAGGCTGACATAATGTGTTTTTGTTACTGTAACTTTATTATAAGAGGTGAAGCCAACATAATTTTTAAAGGTCTTTTCAACCTAATTATGGTTATGCATTCCACTGGCTTTATCGCAAAAGTACATTGCATACATACAAATGTATAGCAAATGTGCCTTCTAAATTCCATTTCAAATCAGATATACTAGTACACAAAGAAAATACACTAAAGCCACAGCAAATGTTTCTTTATTTTTTATTACAATAAAGGTGCTTCAAAGCTTATGTCCTTGACAACTTTGTTAACTTAACAGAAAAGATTGTGGTGCTATGTTTTACATGCATTGCTTTTACCTGCCTATATTGTTGCTTGCATTGTCCATTTTTGAACTGTGAACAATTCCATACAGTTCTGAAATAGTAACACTTCCACTCAAGAGTGATCCGAGTTCAATGAGGACCTCTGCCCCCTCCAAAATGACCGCATCCTCAAGTTCAAATGCAAAAAAAACAACAAAAAAAAAACACCCACATGCGCACATTGTCCAAGCAGTCAAAACTAAACAGTGAGCATCAGTGCAACAGTGAAAATAATGAGCATCAGTGCAACAACAGTGGCATAATAACGATGAGCGCGCTTGTCTTTCTTCCACGTGTTAAGCCACTTGCTACCAAAGAGGATGTTCATGTTCTTCTGCGACTTGCACCTTACTGCCATCTTCTGTTGTGGAGTTGTACACGCAAATGGCTCTCTCACCTCAAATACTTCATGTTCTGTCAGCATGACTGAATTTAGTAAGTGTCAGGTTTTTGCATATCATGCTAAAATAGCATAACTTAATGATGTTCAACCACAAAACATAATTAGATATGGTAGATACTACATATTACACTTTGATTAATCAAGCAGACACACAATCTGGCTTTTTTGAGTGTAGAGATTAGACAGGCGGAGGCTGTATCTGTTTTTAAATCACTCCTAAAAAGGCACCTTTTTCACTGGCTTCATGTTCATTTCTTGTTGTTGAGTCTTATTGTTTTTTATGTTTTTAGTAGTTGTATTGTGTTTATATTGTATACTGTGTTGTACTGTCCTTGTCTTTTCTATACCTGTGTACAGCACTTTGACCGGCTGTAAAGTTTTTAAAGTGCTTTATAAATGAAGTTGGTATGGTACCGTAGTCCGGACCCTTATGAAGTAACACGCACTGTGCTTCAACATAATATTATGGTGTGTGTAAGGAGCCCAAAATGGCCCCTGTTCAGAGACGCTGACTCTCACGCCCAAGTGAAGCAAAATAATTCAGTGTTTGCCGTCATTCCGGGTGGATTAATCTAAGAACTCCAACTGCTATATATCGGTGTCAACAGGTCGTTCAAAGTTAAATTGCAGCTGTGTGGGAGCGTTGGACGACAGAAGGTGAACTCACATTCACCAAGACAGAGGCAACACCGGGAGAGTTGCACCACGATCTGACAATAGATCGTGGATGCCCGAGCTAAGGTATCAGTCTCACTTAATGCGCCTTATAATCCAGTGCACTTTATGTATGAAAATAGACCCGTGCATTGATATTGCGCTTTATAATCCAGGGCGCTTTATAGTCCGAAAAATACGGCAGTGTGAGGAGGTGTTATAAGGATTTTCTCACAATACATTTCAAAATAATGTTCCAGAATAGTGGTCATGCATGTTTCTAACCAATATTCCAAAAACACTGAGATTTCCACTTGAAACATAAGCACAATAACATGAGGAATCAACATTAAAGGTGCACTATGTAACTTCTGCTGGTTTCCATGGAGATATAGCATGGAATGTTCGGTATGGCATTAAATCTAGTATCTTGTATTTATTCATTTACATATGTTTTACTGTCTTGAAAGGTAAAGTATGTATTCTTACTCTATGTGTAAAGTCGCCTCTCCACAGATCTGAGTCAGAACTTTACCTGGTGGTGTTACCTGCTTGCCTCAAGATTTATTTATTCATTTATTTATTTTTATAATAACTATCCAAAAGCCATAATACAAAAATCTAATAATATAAGAAGATTCCAGACAAAGCAACATCTCCATGGAGACAAGCAGGTGGAAAACACTCCTCCAGAAAAGTGACACATTGCAGCTTTAACATTTCACATTTCTAGAAGGTAAATACAGAGTAAACATGGTCATACAGTGTTGTTTTGACTGTGGAGTGTGAATGTGAGCCGCAGAATGTGATGTGTGGAGACAGATCAGACACAGAGTGGGAGCGTCGTGACTCGTCCCGCGTACACCCACTGCACCGAGGCCGAGAACAGCTCACAGGTATGAAGACGAGGAGGAAGGAGAATGCTTCTTATAGTCACTTTAAAATCATGTAAATGTTTATTCTACATTCCAAAAAGGAGGAAACTGGAGACAAAAGTGCTGCAGAATCCACATTACCACAGAATTCCAATGATTAAAAAGTTCTCTATGGCTTTTTTTCTAGTGTCCCCCACCTTCTTGTCTCCATGATGATATTATTGATTTGCCTGGAATGTTCCACAGTGTAGCATGAAACATATCTGTCTCCATGGAGACAGGCAGATGACGCCATCAGGCTAAGTTACAGTGGAAACAGACAGACCAAGAGGAGCTGAGGAGTAGAGCTGAGCAGGGCTGGTGGAAACAGAACCATGAACCATGAGATAGATTCAAGTGAGACAGAAATGAATATTTTATATGGTTTAAATCAGGGGTCTCCAACCTTTTTCTCCAGTGAGCTACTATACCTTTACAAAACGAAAATGCCAAAGGGATACCAATTTCAGCAGTCACAAAGAAACTGAGTAAATATAAAAGCCACGACAAGCTTTAGATGGGGAACAGTTCTTATAAAACATAAACCATTATCCATTTATCTGTGCACGGAGTTAGGCATCAAAATAATACGTTTCCAAAGGTAATTCATCACATTTGACTTGTTATCCACAATACATGTAATTCAGAACTCTGTTTTAGAACTCTAAAACAGTTCTCTGGTTTGTTCTGTCCTCACTGGTTCTGTTGGGCTCATCAGAATCACAGTGTGACACAAACACAGCTCACTGTATTGTTCTGAATGAGTTTATTGTAATTTTACACACGTTTTACATTAGGAAACAGTGATGTGAATGCATTATGTATGAGCTGTGAGCTCGCCGCTGGCTCTAACTCTGCGAAAAACCATCACGACAAAATGAGAGACATAAAGTGAAAATGGGAAACTCCGAGGAATTTATGGGTTGTATGGTGAAAGGTCTGAATTTAAAGTTCTATAATGTGGCTGAAGTTGTGTGGTTAAAGTATGTAAGCAACTTTGTGTGGTGCAGGAGTAATGCTAACAGAACACTGTGTGTAGTGTAACTCAGTGTATTGATTAACAAAAACATTATGATTTTTTGGCATTAAATGTACAATTATTTTTCTTAAATTTTTGCTAAAATAACTTAATACATAAAAACTGTAGGTGTACAATAAATACAAATATTTAAAAGTTATATTTTTTTTTTTACCCCTATGAACTAACATCAAGGACCATGTTGTCCACCCTCCTGTGGGGTCACCACCTGCAGAGGGGTTCATAGGGTGGGTCAGGTGCTATGAGTATTGGGCAGCAAGCTTCCCCCGCGACCCAGCCGGATTAAGCGGGAGAAGATGGATGGATGGATTTTTCTTTTTGATTTTTAAAAAGTCAGATCCATAAATGTATTCATTTATTTAACAAAGCTAACAAAGTATAAATAAGCCGTATTTCTATATTGATGCTTTTGGATGGGCCATGTAAGTTTTCTCCTGAACTACTGTTAAAGGGCCAACACACCAAAATCACTTTTTTCTACTGATTATCTTTGTAAATGAGTCTAAAATAGAAGTGTATCCCTCTCCCTGGCCTTATTTTGTCATTTTAGTGCATATTTGTTAAAACTTGGACTTTTGGGTCAAAGCTGTGCTGTATCGGCCTCTTTACGATCAACTATGGCCAGAACATTTGAATTTCTGGGTTGGACTAACGGCCCCAGTGAGTCAGATGCAGGTTATTACATGACAAGCGCAGCCACTGGGGTTTACAGGCGGGACATGAGGAGCCCCGCTCAGCCCCGCCCCCTCCTGGCACCGCTGTGTCCTGCCGTGGCTGGAGAAAAGGGAAATCCATCACAAATGTCCGCTCTGTTTCAACGTCCGGAGCACACTGGTCCATGCCGTGTTGGATTGTTGTGGCTGTCGGTCGGCTGTCAATCATCGCTCCAGAACCCGCCCCACACCCGCTCCACCCAACCCATTTGATGATACAGTATTGTTATCATGGGCTGCTATATCGATATATTGCGAAGAGTATTTTTTTGGTTCTTTTAGCAATTTTTTTTGTGACCTCACAACATTTTTGTTGTTGTTTATGCATGATACACTTGACATATATACTGTTTAGATGATTCAGATATGTGTATTTCAGATTCACTTTTCACATGTAGTGGTTTTACAAAGAAACACTGCTGCTAAAACACATGCGGTTCATAAAAAACAGCAGTATATCGTGTAATATTATCGATTATCACATGTACCACCATATCGTGATGTGAACCCTGCATTGTGTATTGTACCAATGTTATAACTTTTAAAACACCCATAACTGAATAAAGAAACATACAAGTTTAATGCCATACTGCGGAACATTCCGGGCATGTGGACGAGCTCTCCCCTCCACCTGAACAGCCCCGGTGCCCGTCAGAAGTCCCTTGTGAGGAGGGGGTGTCTCTGCTCCCTGTGGCAGTAACCTGACCCCCCCTCTCATGTTACCACCCATGTTTATGAGAGAGCAGGACAGGAGGGGCAGCGGGGGCAAAGGGGGAGTACGCCGGAGCACCCGCACCCAGGGACCCCTTCTCAAATAGGAATAGAACTGATATCGATATATATGCAGGGGATGATGGAGGATTAAAGTTTAATGTGGTGCTCACCGAGTTTTATGATCAACTTTTGCAAACTTTTCCATCTTATAGATTGAGGTGAAAAGTATAGACCAAAATATATCAGAAAAAAAAATAGTTATGTGTTATTCAAATAGTCTTGTCCTTGAGCAAAACACCTCACCTAAACTAGATTTTAAACACCTGCCATCGCCATAAAACTAGTTCTTCCTCACTTTTCCTCCATTTTTACAACTCTCAGAGACCACAGTAGAGTTTTGCTGCAACAACCAGCATGCTAAAGTGCACTTCCTGATATCCCAACATGGATTTTGCTCAAATAAGTGGAAAAAAAAATCTGCTTCCGGGTCTTTAAAATACATTGTGTTTGAGTCCTTGTTTCCTTCCAGAGGATAAGGTACAGGTGAGGTCAGTACAGGTTTGGTTCTATTGTCCACTGTGGTGTAAGGTGTCCTGTATAAACATATGGAGACACACGCACACACGCATGCGCACATACACACACACACACACACACACGCACACACCCGCACACACACACACACACACACACACACACACACACACACACACACACTGCAGATGTTAAAGGAGCCAGCGCAAAAACAAACACAAGATTTTAGTATTCAGAATGTATCTTAAAATGTACTGGTTGTCAAAAAAAAAAAATACCCCTATGAACTAACATCAAGGACCATGTTGTCCACCCTCCTGTAGGTTCACCACCTGCAGAGGGGTTCATAGAGGGGGGTCAGGTGCTATGAGTATTGGGCAGCAAGCTGCCCCCGCGACTCCAGCCGGATTAAGCGGGAGAAGATGGATGGATGGATGGATGGTTGTCAAAAGTATCAAACATTAGATACTAATCAATATTAAAACTAGTGTCAAAAGTAGATACTCATTTGAGCAAGTATCGGTACTAAAAAAATGTCTAGTATACACCCATGGGGCACTGTGGAACCCACCCGATCACTGAGGATTACACACATATAAGGCCACATGGGAAAAGAAAGTACTATTATTCAATGTGGAGAATCACATCACAGAATCACTAGAGTGTGAAACTGAGAAAAATGAATTGAGTGAATGAGTTTCTGTTTCAGGCAAAAGAATAATAGGTATGTAAATATTTCCATGAGAAAAATATTGAGCTCAGAATTGATCATTTACCTCGACCTTTTCCAAAAATAAGGAGTCGTGCAAAGACAAAAGGCAGTAACTGTGTCTGTAACTGCCTTTTGTCTTTGCACGACTCCTTATTTTTGCCACATGATACAAAGGCAAAGGCAGGAAACAGGAACTGCCAAATAAGGGTCAAAGGTCAATTTTGAGCTATATATATCATTTTTTTTCATGATATTTATTCACATTAACTCATTTCTGACCAAACATTTGCCTTTGCCTTTTTAGTGCAGTATTGTTTAAATAAAGAGTGTTGTGTAGAGTGTACACTAATGTACAGTTATTTCAGAATATTTGCATATTCACAACTGTTAATTACATAAGGCCAGTATCAGAGGTGGGTAATACTCGGTTACATTTACTTTTTTAAAGAAACTCTTTCTTCTGTAAGTCTAAAGTGACAAAAGTTTTATGTTGACAATTTGAAATAATTTGAACATTTGTGTTTTTTGCAGTGTTTCTTCACATATCATTTAGTTTGTCTCATTTTTGTCCATTAAATTTCATTAACTTCAAATTATAAATCAGATGTTAGGTTCCAATAGTTCTTTCTTGAGCAGTACTTTTCTGAAATTATTTTTTACTCTTACTTGAGTCAATTCTTGGACCACCACTTTGTACATCTACTTGAGTAACATTATTCTCAAGTAACATTACTCTTATTATTACATTTTTTGACTACCCACCTCAACACAAATAGCAACAAATATGTACAATAAGAATGAAAGAAACGAAATAAAAAAAAGTATAAAAAAGAGTTAAAACAATCAAAGCATTGAGCTGATTGTTCTGCTGTTGAGGTTGTTGATAGAAAAAATGCCAGTCTGTGCTGCTGTAACCTCTCACTGCCAGCTCAGTCCTTGTTATCCTATGTCATCTGAGTTATAATACTCCCTACAACAGAACCATACTCAGACTGGACTGGACTAGACGTATGACTCTGACTATCCCAGTGACCTGAAGGTTCATCGTACTGACTCGTTTACCCTCATTTTAAACCAGTAGACAGTTTAAGCAGCCAAAAAACTTCAAAAATACTTATGTAGAAGAAGCAATGGTCCCAGAAATGACTTAAATAAGAGTAAAAAGAATTTGGAAATCTACAGCTTTAGAGTAATTTGAAGAGTAAAATCTGGACTGATTAATCATTTCAAGTTGATGTAAATTTAAGGACAATACATGAAATAATACACAAAATCTGGTGTTTTCACAGGACAGACACAAAAATAAGACAAAAAAAATCAGATCTGAAGGAGCTGCAAGAAACACAAATGTTCAAATCTTTTTATATTGTCACATTAAGCGTTTGTCACTTGTAGATTTACTCACTGTGGGAAAAGGAAGCACAACTTTTACTCAAGTAAGACCACTGTTACTTCAATAAAATATTACTCAAGTAGAAGTAAAAGTATGGTGCTAGAAAAGTACTTTAAAAAGTAAGGTTACTCAAGTAAATGGAAGTGAGTACTACCCTCCACTGGTACATGATCCATCTCTGTCTTGGTTGTTCCCTCCTCTCCTCGTGTACTAGTACTGTAGTACTCCACTCACTATCGACATTACGTGGGCCAATCAATGAAAAGCAATCTGTGTTTACACGGCAACAACCTGTAAGGGCGGGGCTTACCTCATCAATACACCCTTCAACCCCCAGAGCAGTACTAATTGAGGAGAGTACTTTACTAACGCAGTACTTTTGCTTGTAATTGCATAATATTTTGAAGTACCGGTACTCTCCTTGATTTCCAAACCTTAAAAGAAGGAACTATGTATTTAAAGATTCACCAACTTTTCACTTTTTACACTTTGGTCTCCATTGAAATCTCTATCGTCACGGAAACAAGCACTTTTTTCAAATCTAAAACTAAAAAACGTGAACTAACTTACCCTAAATGCCAAGTTAGAAGCCAGATCTATGGAACGGTGATCTCGCGAACAGTAAGAATATAAGATGTACAAGTTTAATGCCATACTGCGGAACATTCTCCATGGATACAAGCAGGTGATGAACCATCTACCAAAAATGTTATGTACACAGTGCCTCTTTAAACTGTTACCTGCTCTATCTAGCTTTCTTTAACTATTAGAATTTATTTTTTATTTTGTTTTGTTTTTCGTACTTTATTACTGTACCGTAGGGAAATTATCCTGTGCGTTTCAGCCATCCTTCAGGAGCAGTGAGCAGTACACGAGGCGCCTGGGGACCCATCTCCATGATCTTGTTGCTAGGCTTGGTCACAACTACCTTAGCCGGAGGATTTTACCTATGGTGCAGGTTTTGGGCTGATGGGGGAAACCGGAGTGGCCAGAGGAAACCCACCCAGACACAGGAAGATTTTGGCTGCGATTTCTTCCTCCCGAGGCGTGACCCAACTTTGTGTCTTTCTGTTGAAGCCGCTCCTCGTGTGTGTGCGTCAGTGTCAGATTGTAACCACCAAACATCAGCAACGCTACAGTAACAGTTAATAAAACAGAACATCAGGGGCAGAGGAGTGACATGACGGACACAGAGATGCAAGATACAAACTCGGTATAGAGCGAAAAGAAAGACATTATTACCCACCTCTGGTAAATTCTTTTTGGTAAATTGTCTCCTGGTAAATTTAAAGTGCAGTGTCTCACCCACATTATCCATAGAAATTGTCCTCCGCAAATAATGACCCCAGTCCACAAAACAGGGCTATTAATCCAGTTTGAAAGTAAAAAGTGGAGATAGTTCCTCACGTGTGTCTGTTTCCATCCACACAGCACATGGATCGAGGTGAAGCTGCAGATCAGCGACAGTGACTCTACTTCCTGTGGACTTTATCTCCTTTTATGTTTTAAAAATCCTGTATCTGAAGTATTGCACCACATTTCACACATAATAATAACACAGTTTGGACTTGTGTCTAAACTGGAAGTGCAGAGCTCTGATCTTTGAACACTTCAGAGTCTCAGAGCGAGTGGTTTTACTGTAGACAGGAAACAGTTGTCACAGCACAAACTCCACTCCGATGTCAGACAGGGTTGTTGTTATGGTTGTTACCGGTTGTTGTGTGGGGTTCTCTTCTGTTCATGTGCCAATGACAGGGTCATGATGTCATTGTTTTCCAAAAGCTGCGGTTTGCTTTTCCCTACAACAACGTAACACTGGCGTTCTCAGATTGAAAGGCCAAACCTAATAAAAATGGAACCGTTTCTTCTGAAAAACGTCGTGTGGACACCATCTTAGACGTGCCAGTTTTCTGACAATTTAGTATTGCTATTTTGACATGTCACCTGTGCATATTCAGGCTGCTGTCCATGGTGCTGAATGCAGCAGATCAATAGTTAGGTAGGTAAAACGGACATCCTTAGGTCTAAACATTTGCCTCTTCTATCAGCCTAATATCTCCCTCTTACGTCCTACCAGAGAGTTGCAGGTGAAGTTTCTTATCTGTTCTGTAGCGGTGGAGGATCCAAATTGCAAAGTGTTGCCAAGCTTGACCAGCAGCCACCGAGATGGAATTGATTTGGCCAAAAGAAATAGCCTAATGCATATACAATCAAATGTCATGGTCATATGTAGGTGGCAAATGTGTGTTTTTGACTGTGAGAGTGTTGTCTCATCGAGCTGGCGGAATGAACTTGATTGGTTATTTCTTTAGGCGATATGATGTTCTCTGCAGATCTCCTACATGACCAAATGAATGAAGCACAAAGGGCCCACGCAGCCTTTGTTTTAGATGAAATATTTTGCTGAAGGCCTTTGCTCTTTTTAAAAAAAAAAAGCATGACTGTTTCCCACGCTACCAGTTCAGACATTTTCCCACTGTCTGATTTCCTCTGTGACCGAAGTATTGTCTGATCAAGCATCTTATGACATATGGGAGCGCAAAGTATAATAGGCAGAATGTTTGAAAAATAGTAAAGTGCTCCCACTCTGACAAAAGAAGTGGGACGCTTGAAAAATAAGGTTTATGCTGCAACTCAGACAATTACATGTCAATGTATAAATAGCAACATGTCGGAATAACAACATGAAACCGACAGCTAAAACCTCTTCAGGCCTGGTTTTGATGAGACAGCAATGTTTATAACATGGTAGAGTCAATAGTCAAAGTCAATACAGCATAATACTCCCTATAATTTTTGGCAAATCTCCCCACATACCCCACACAAGGAAACCTAATCCATGATCTATTTCCTTAATATCCTCACCTAGACTGTATTTTGTTCTATGGCACACGTGGGACTGTCTCTGCTCGTGCTGGGCTGGAGATGCCTGGATCGGTGGAGAGGAGGATATTGCTTTGGTGATTTGCAAGTGGCCCTGACATGTTTGCATAATTCATGAGGCTGGATGTGTTTGCGCTGTGCTGTTTTCAATAGTTTCGCTCACAAAAATGAAAATAAAACTGAGCCCGTATCAGCTCCACAGCAGGAGAAGGTTCAAGAGCGCACAGAGACCCAAGGACAGACAGCTATCAGGAGAGGGAAGAACCGGCCTCATTCTACAAGTCAAGTTTTGGTTTTTAGATAGTGTTGAGTAAAGTAGCCAACACTGTACTCAAGGAAGACTAGTATTACTTCAAAAGTACTCAAGTAGAAGTACAAATCAGTGGTTCAAGTAGGATGACCAGACGTCCCTATTGACCCAGGACAGTTTCAGTTTTGAGCCCTGTGTCCCCTGTCCCATCAGATTCATTCAAAACCAGATTTATACAGTTCCAGGTGCCCCTATTTTTGACCAATCTCATCCTGCCAACAGAAAAGAGAGGCGTACATTGCCATTTGTTTAGGTAATAAAGAAAACGTGACTAGACTGACTCACATGTTAGTCACGAGTGCAGAACAATTCTCCTTAATTCCGCACTTGTTCCACAATTTTATTATTACCAAGCACTCCAAGCACTCCAAACACTCCAAACACTCCAAACTGGTGTCCCAGTTTTTGATTTTGAAAATCTGTTCATCCAGGTTCAAGAATTCAAATGATTCAGTAAGAGTAAAGGAGTATTTGGGAAAACCGCTACTCAAGTAATGGTCTGGAAGTAACATCTGTAATTAGATGAAATTAGAAGGATGAAACATTAAGCTAGCACTGACTCAGGAGGCAGGTGCAGAGGGGCTTGGATTTAGGAAGCTACTGTTCAGATCAGAGAAACATTTTAGGTTTAAACCCACTGGATTTTAGCATCAAACTGGCAACATAAATGTGAGACTCGTGTGAGGCTCATTCTTTCTGACTGGTGTAATCATCTTAGAACCAAAACAGAGAATTCAAAAACTAAAAATTGTTAATCGCTATGGCAAATGTCCTAATTACTCCTAACTGTAAAACCTACGGATGAGTTTGTCCTGTAGTCCTCCTAGTTGAAACAGAATTGTTTGGAGTCCATTGCCGTGCTAACGTGCTAACGTGCTAACGTCGCTTTCATTTGCATGCCACACCTGCACTGCAAATGTCTCTGATCAGGCCAAGATTTTAAAACTTATATCAGGTTAATCTTGTTGTTTGCAGTTTTATTATCCACTTAATAGTTCTGAGACTCCTTCATTCTAGTCTAGAGGACGTTTATTTGAAGAGAACTTGTCCAATAAAATGATCTTGCTGCAGGAACAGATCATTTCACTACTTTGAAGTCATTTTCTGAAAGATTTAAGTGTTTAGATCTTACATTTTGACAAGATTTTGCAGTGTGTCCTTTCTCAATGTTTTTTTCAGTTACAAAACAATATAAACCGATATACAGTGGGTCTAGTTAAACGTCAGTAATATTTTATATAATTGATCTCCATAATTTTGTAATATCTGACGTGTAGTGTGTCTTAAACATTGGTCTGAGTGCAGATGGGCTAATAACTGTGAGGAGACTAAAGAGTGATTTTATGCACAGCTCTTGAGATCAGCACAAGTGTGTTTATGTGAGAGACACACACACACAGACACACACACACTCACTCACACAGACAGACACTGCCAACCACTCTGCCACTGTGACCCGTGCGGACCACCCAGACCAACGGAACCTTTACTGTTTAGTGTTATAAAGGTGCACTGTGTAACTTTTCAGTAGTGGCCCACAGGCCTGGACATCTATAGCCTGTCCGTCCATGGGAGTGGATCTCTCCTTCACTGTAGTTCTCCCCGAGGTTTCTTCTTTTTCCCAGGACCCTGAGTTTTTGGAGTTTTTCCTTGCTGAGAAGGAGGGTCTAAGGACAGGGGATGACTGGACAATGTTTCATTTGCTGCTTTACATGAATGTTGTTTATTCCTGTTTTGATATGTCTGTGTGTATGTTTTACTCATCCAAATCTTGGAACGCCCTTAGAGGGAACTGTTGTTGTGATTTTGGGCGCTACAAAAATAAATTGAATTGAATTGAATTGAATAGTGGGTCTGTCATCTGGAATGTTCCACAGTGTGACATTAAACAGCTCTACCTTACCATCATTTAGTTACAGGTGGTTTTAGAGCTCAAAAACAAACATTCTGACTGTGAGCAGGGTCGCCTCTCCACAGATCTGACCTGTAACTTGGTCTGGTTTGGTCTCTGTGAAGAAACATCTCAGACAAAGCAATATCTCCATGGAGAAAAGCGTTTGACAGACCCTCCAGCAGAAAAGTTACACACCTTAAAAAGATGCACAAGGACACCAGTGTATGAAGTGTTTTTATATTCAGCTTTATGCTCCAGAACATCGTCGATTTCCCGCACATTCGTCCCGTGGCCTCTGTCGTGTCGACCAGTCAGTGAAGAGTGGCCTCTGAGGAGCAGGAGATGATTTCACTTTGCTCTTACGGGCTACTGGAGTCTGGAATCATCTGGCTTTAAGAAAAATGGAGATTATCTATCTGGCATATTTCCCAGTCCAGCTATAGTTTGAGCCTCCCCCCAATGACTATGTGTGTGTGTGTGTGTGTGTGTGTGTGAGTGTGTGTGAGGGTGGGGGTTAATAGCTTACCATCAGTGAATGTGGAGAGAATGACTAACAAAATGTAAGGTATAGACTTTTTTTTTTTAGCTTTCTGTCATGTTACAACATTGTTCCCTTATCAAAAACACGTCTGAAGAGGTTTAAGGTGTCCTCCATGCATGTCTGAGTCATTTAGTGATCTCTACTGGGCCCTATTCAATCCCTCCTCACTGTTAGCAGTAAATGCACATGTTTTAAGATTCAAGATTGTTTATTTGTCATATGTAGGTTCAACACAAGGTCAGCAGTTCAATGAAATGCTTAGGATGAGAAGAACCATTGACTCGCTAATATTCAAGAAGTACTAATAGCTACAATAAATAGTACTGGTAAAAAAAAGTGTTTGCAAATACAAGGGAAATAAGTAAAGTAAAAAAATATAATAAAATGTAATTAAATACAATAAAATACAAAGGTGCAGGTAGGATTAAATAAGGTATAAGTAGATTATTTCACAGATGAGTTCCATATTGCACATAATGGTATTGCACGTGGGTTGAGGAGCAGGTTATTGCACAGATAATAGTAACAGTGGTAGTGACGTCCATGATACTTTCATATTGTGCATGTGCAATCCCACATGTGACAGTTCGCCATAAACACACAAAAACATGATGCAAAACTGGACGTAACAACTGGACAAACCTGCTGTGATGTGCAGGAGTTTCATTCGCCGGCTGCACACTGATTGGCTTGTGATAGCGCTCTGAAGGGGGGGTGACTTAGCACAGAGAGGAAGAGTAGGGAGGACTCAGAGCGTGTAAAAATGTTAACGTGTTGTATTTGGCAAGTCTATCATTTTGAAAACAATAAAAGTGTGTAAATGTGTAATGTGTTTGCAGTTAATTCCTCATAGAAATAAAATGTCCTTGAAATAATTTGCTCTGGATTCACATCAAATCATGAAATGAAAAGTGTTTCTGGGGTTAACATTAAACATTTGGACTGTGAAAGCAAAATGTCAAAACAATAAAAATACAGAAGCAGCTGCTCTGCTTTCATATGTCCCCCTTCTCTCTCTCTCTCTCTTTCTTTCTCTTTATCTCTCTCCCTCCCTTTTCCCTCCACTCTGTTTCTTCCTCCCTCTCTGGCTTTGTCTCCCTCTCTGTCTCTCTCACAATCTTTGTCACTCCTAATCTCTCTTTTTCTCCTCCTCCTCCTCTATTTCATCCTCCCCTCTCTCTCTCTCCCTGCTCTCTGTCTCTCTCCTCTCTTTCTTTGTCTCTCGTCTCTCTCCCTTCCTCTTTTGTTTCATCATCCCTTCTCTCTCTCTGTCTCCCCCTCTCTTTCTGTTTCTCTCTCCCTTACTCTTCTCTTTCAACCTCTCTCTCTCTCTTTTACTCTCCATCTCTCTTTCATCCTCCTCTCTCTGGCTCTGTCTCCCTCTCTGTCTCTCTCACAATCTTTCTCACTCATGATCTCTCTTTTTCTCCTCCTCCTCTCGTTCATCCTCCCCTCTCTCTGTCTCTCCCTTCTCTCTGTCTCTTTCCTCTCTTTCTTTGTCTCTCCTCTCTCTGTCTCTCTCTCCCTTACTCTTCTCTTTCAACCTCCCTCTTTCTCTTTTTCTCCTCCTCCTCTTGTTCATCCTCCCCTCTCTCTCTCTGTCTCTCCCCTCTCTTTCTGTCTCTCTCCCTTCCTCTTTTCTTTCATCGTCCCCTCTCTCTGTCTCTCCCCTCTCATTCTGTTTCTCTCTCCCTTCAACCTCCCTCTCTCTTTCTCATGTCTCCCTCTCTCTTTTTCTCTCCATCTCTCTTCCATCCTCCCCTCTCTGGCTTTGTCTCTCACTCTGTCTCTTTCCCAATCACTCTCACTCCTCTCTCTCCTCTCTTTCACCCCTTCCTTTCTTTCTCACTGTCTTCCTCCTCTCATTCATCCTTTCCTCTTCCTCTTTTATCCCTCTCTCTCTCTCTATCTCTCTCTCACACACTGGCTCTTCCTCCTATCTTTCATCCCTCTCTCCTCTCTTTTATCCCTCTCTCCTCTCTTTCACCCTCCCTCACTCTCTCCTCTCTTTTATCCCTCTCTCCTCTCTTTCACCCTCCCTCTCTCTCTCCTCTCTTTCATCCCTCTCTCCTGTTTCATCCCTCTCTCCTCTCTTTCACCCTCCCTCTCTCTCCTCTCTTTTATCCCTCTCTCCTCTCTTTCACCCTCCCTCTCTCTCTCCTCTCTTTTATCCCTCTCTCCTGTTTCATCCCTCTCTCCTCTCTTTCCCCCTCCCTCTCTCTTTCCTCTCTTCCCCCTCTCTCTCCTCTCTTTCACCCCTCTCTCCTCTCTTCTCCCTCCTTCTCTCTCCTCTGTTTCATCCCTCTCTCCTCTCTTTCCCCCTCCCTCTCTCGCTCCTCTCTTTCATCTCTCTCTCCTCTCTTCCCCCCCTTGCTCCTCTCTTTCATCCCTCTCTCCTCTCATCCCCCTCTCCCTCCTCTCTTCTTCCTCCCTCCCTCCCTCTCCTCTCTTCCCTCCCTCCCTCTTTCCTCTCATCCTCTCTCCTCTCTTCCCTCCCTCTCTCTCTCCTCTCATCCCTCTTTCCTCCCTCCCTGACTCCTCTCATTCCTCTCTCCTCTCTTTCCTCCCTCCCTGACTCCTCTCATTCCTCTCTCCTCTCTTCCCCCTCTCCCTCTCTCTTCTCATCCCTCTCTCCTCTCTTTCTTCCCTCCCTCACTCCTCTCATTCCTCTCTTCCCTCCCTCTCTCTCTCCTCTCATCCCTCTCTCCTCTCTTCCCCCTCTCCTCTCATCCCTCTCTCCTCTCTTCTCTCCCTCCCTCACTCCTCTCATTCCTCTCTCCTCTCATTCCTCTCTCCTCTCTTCCCTCCCTCTCTCTCCCCTCATCCCTCTCTCCTCTCTTCCCCCTCTCCCTCTCTCTTCTCATCCCTCTCTCCTCTCTTTCACCCTCCCTCTCTCCTCTCATTCGTCTCTCCTCTCTTCTCTCCCTCTCTCCTCTCTTTTCATGCCTCTCTCCTCTCTTCCTCTCTCCTCTCATCCCTCTCTCCTCTCTTCCCCCTCTCCCTCTCTCCTCTCATCCCTCTCTCCTCTCTTCCCCCTCTCCCTCTCTCTCTCCTCTCATCCCTCTCTCCTCTCTTCCCCCTCACACTCTCTCCTCTCAACCCTCTCTCCTCTCTTCCCCCCTCTCTCTCTCTCCTCTCATCCCTCTCTCCTCTCTTCCCCCTCTCCCTCTCTCCTCTCATCCCTCTCTCCTCTCTTCCCCCTCTCTCTCTCTCCTCTCATCCCTCTCTCCTCTCTTCCCCCTCTCTCTCTCTCCTCTCATCCCTCTCTCCTCTCTTCCCCCTGTCCCTCTCTCTCTCCTCTCATCCCTCTCTCCTCTCTTCCCCTCTCCCTCTCTCTCTGTGGTGTGATCGTGTTGCTGGTTCGTTTTACTGTACTCTGATCCGGCGCTCAGACCTCAGACCGAGCACTTCTCTAAAACTGTGACGTGAAAAGAGGAGGGGAAGGAGGGGGTTTCACAAACACCTCATCGCCATGGAGACCGCCCCCTCGCTCCCCTGACCCCGCCCCCTCCTCACACTTCCTCACTTCCTGTGCTCAGGTGTCGCATGTCTTACACTTGACTCCACTGTGGCCGGATTCTCAGTTTTCTAATGAAATGGACAATACACTTCCAAACAGTTTGGAAAGGGTCAAATATTGAGTCGAGCTGCAAGATTAAACGTAATCAAAGCAATTAGCAGATCACAGAAGGCTGCACTTTCCTCCACAAACCAAATCTTCTGTCTTATTATGCGTAAAAACACTAATCCTGTAGTTTAGATCTGCTCAAACAGGTTCTGAAATGGGAAAATGGGAACTTTGAACAGAATCTTATTAATTTAAATCACATTTTTTGAACCATTTTTGAATTAAAAAAAAAAAAAAATGATTACAAACTAGAACTTTGATTATTCATGATTAATCACAGTTAATTATTCTTCAAAAAAACCCCAAAATATTTGGACAAAAATGCAATTTATCATCAAAGTTATATTATTGACATTTTTCTCTTGCTGGTAGTTTTGTAAACCACATTCCCGCTGGTTGTTGTGTGCAGCTTGTTGTTGGTGCAGTAGCGTAGTTGGTGCCGCTGAATCAAACGCGTGTTTTGCTTTAAGATGATATTTTAAACTTGTTGTGCTTCTGTGGAAAGAGAGTTCATCGCTGCGATATCTGCAAACTACCTTAGTTTATCTAAAGTCCCGTGGGGCAGTTTTTTGCAGAGAAATTCACCGCTGAGCACCAGTCACAGTCTCATCTGTCGTCTTCACATCTGCGTATGGACAGACCTGATCACTGACCTAATAACCTGCACCACCTTTCAGGACCATCCACACTTTCCATAGAGGAGCGTTCAGAATAAATTGTGTGATTAATCTGCATTAAAAAAAACATTTTTTCTCGTATCCATGGAGACCATGTAAGAGGCTGTCTAAGGAGCTAGCTATGGGCATTTGAGATGCTACTGGCCTTTTAACCCAAATGTGGCAGAAAACCTTCCAGAGGAAATACTTTGAGGAAATGCACCATTTTGTCCAACCACAACAGCAGAGCAGAGTAAGAATGAGGCCTTTCCTGTTGTGTTCATCCGGCGCCCCCTGGAGCCTGCTGTGATGCTGCAGGACACAGAGGAGGAACACTTTTTGCACTTCCTCTTCTCAAACTGCCCTGACACAGATCTGATGACCCTCCTTGACCAGTCCTGACCAGTCCTGCTGTTAAACTGCACTCAGGCCTTTGACTGAGACAATGGACACTGAGACGCACAGTGGAAAAACTGCAGCAAAACTTGAATTTCCCTCAATAACATATGTCCCTTTCTCTGTTGGTGGTTTTCAGGTTCTAGAGTGTGATGATGTCATACAGTCAGATGGAGCAGGAGACTATTCATTTTGACTGTCCCTCATCTGTATTTAATGATACTGGCCTATGGAATGATGTGATGTCGTCTGCAGCCCAGAAATTTGTCTGTGCAGCCAGATCCTCCTACATTCTGTTTGAATCAAGAATGGTCCAGAACCGAACCATGCCAGTGTTTTGATTGTTGATTCAGCAAAAATCCACATAGTTTCTTAGTCCTTTATGTTTTTTTTCTTCTTTTTAATGTGTAAGCAGCGGTGTTTGTTTCAGATGTGATCAGAGCATGGTTTGGGTTAGGGTTAGGATTAGGGTTGCTGGGATTCAGATGACATTGCAGCGTTCTATTAGGCCAATAATATTTAATACAGATAGGGACATGCTTAAGTAAATACAGTTAAAATGTTGGGTTTTGTTGGAACACACAAGTCAGTGGGTCTAGTCACCGATAGAAAATATTACATTAAAGATTTGTGAATAAACTTTTTGACACAGCCATGAGTCTAACAAACAAAACGCTCTGCCTGGTTCACGCATTAGTGTCTGGAAACAACTTTATAAGCAGCCTTAGCATTAGCTTGTTGATTTCCCACTGCACAGGCCAAAGCCCAAAAGACTCGATTGTCGACTCCAGCGGCGGCGAGAGGCTCGAGCCGCCAGAAGCAACAAGTGAGGAGCTACTACTGACGGTGAAGAAGAAGAGAATCTGAAAGTTGTTGAAAGAAAATGGTTCGGGAATGCATTTTTTAGCATTTTTCAAATAAAATAATTCTCTCGTAAATAAATGGGATTAGAAACGACATCGGTGATTGAATCTTTTGCGCTTTGGCCTGTGCAGTGGGAAATCAAATTGGTAAGGCTAAGGCTGCTTATAAAGTTGTTTTCTAACTTTTCCAGACACTAATGAGTGAACCAGGCAGAGCGTTTTGTTTGTTAGACTCGTGGCTGTAGTAAGATGGGATAGAAAGTGAAATTAAGCCTCTTCTGTGCAACTTGGCATTTTATGTGACTTATGACTTAAGAAGTTGCCCCCATCACTACACTAGTTTGTTTCCTTGACAGACTCACTGCCACAGCGAGATCTCCACCAAGGAAACACTGATCTGCGCCGTTTTTTGGTTTTTGACAGAATTCCACCACCTCTAGCAACAGACTTTAGCTTCAATCAGGCCAGAGTTCCCCTTTAATATACCTGTTCATCACATTGTTTGAAACAGGGAGATGGGATAGGGCTTGTTCTTGTGGTTTTGTCAAAATATAGTCCCTTTTAGTGTTAGTACACAGTGATGATGTAGGCTCGGTTGCGCATTCATTTTGGCAACAGAAGTACGGCAGAACTCAGCAGTTTGTCGAGCTCTGTGAAAGGATTATCGTCAAAAGATCGTAAACATATCCTCAACAAGCTTTGACAAACGGTGTCCAACTGCCAGATCCTTGTGCGATCAGTGAGTAAAACTGTAAAACTTTAGTCTGTTGGTAGAATATAGATTCTGACAACCACACACAGAACAACCAGACAGTTGCTGGTGCTGGAAATGTTTTTATCTCTTCTTCTCTTGTCTGTCTTCTTCTGTCCATGTTCACTCTAAATGACTCAGAATGAACGGGGAACAATGCCAATTCCGTTGCCAAAATGTGCACGCTTTTTTTTTTAATCACTTCCGCTCTTAAAGGGTCTATTACCTGGTCAGGTAATGTTATTGAAGTTGTTGGTACTTGCTCATGCCATACTGATATTCCGAAATGTGGCTTCCAATCTGCGCCAATGCCTTTTACACCCACCACCATCAACCACACAGTCACACTTTTCAAATCATTTCATCTGATCAGTGCATTCACATACAAGGTGGGTGATATGTCTTGCCCAATGACACAACATTGGAATAGGGAGGAATTTAAACTACCAATTTCTGGATCATCTCAGGAGAAGAAAAACGTATTTAGAACATGACTTAATGTAGACCTGTTCTGCAGAAATGGACTTTTCAGAGCTTTTAGCCATGTAATCGTTCTTTTTCTCCACTTGAAGTTGTGTTTGGAGTGCCCATTGAGGTTATCTTTATACTCCTTTATGCAAGACGTCATTTCTCCAAAAACTCCCATTTCCCCACCCCTCATACAGACCCCTGCACACATGTTTTTCGTCTTAAACAGTGACGCATATTGGATTTGTCAGCTGTGTGTGTATGTCGAAGTATATTGTATTCTTGAGTCTGCACGTCTCTGCTCCTGGAGACATGGAGGTGTAGCACAGCCTGACTCACGGTGGCTGGAGCCGTGTGGGCGGCTCTTCAGCTCTCCGGCTCTTCAGATCTCTACTCTGTGCTGAGGCTGTGTTCTGCTGCTCCAGATGAGAAGGCAGAATCATTATACTCCTCTGAAACATGGACTTCTGCTGTGACTGTGCGGTTCAGGGTTATATGCCATTTGTGAACTTTAAGTCACGTTAGAATGTTGTTACATCATCTAAAACAGACCTGGAGTTGTGTTTGTTTCATTCACATGCTTGAGTAAACCTGTATTATTAGTCTGTCCACATCTCCAAAGCTCAGAATGCTCCTTGTGATGTCATGTAGTGGTAGTTTTCAAGTGAACAGCTCCTTTTACCTTTAGTTCAGTAGAGATGGGCAATTCCAGAGCTGAAATTATTTAAATGATTCTAGTGAAGGTGCATGGAGTTTAAAAACACAGAGTGCGTATACATGTACATCAGTATCCTGGTTATTATCGGGTTTTTTGAATATCCTGGTTTCATCACGAGGCATGTATCCCTGTTTCAGTATCCTGACTAAGCCAGTAACCTGGTTATGAGAAACTGGGATATTGGAGCTGGGATATTCCGATAGTAATGGTTACTACAACATAAAGTTGAGTGCGCAACAGTAGCCAAAAGAAATAAAGTGACCATTCATGAGTGAAATGACTATTATATAAATAAAGAGGTGCACTAAACTTGCACATGTACAAACTGCACTCGAATGACCTGCACACATCTTTGAAAAGTTAAACATGAACCATCCCCAACACAATATACACACAGAACAGACTCACCATCAGCAGAACATCCCTCTGTCACAGAAAGAACACACATAATCCACTGTCGTTTAGTGTGACAGAAGCTGACTGCGAGCTGTTTTTTGCAGCTCTTACAGTTTATGGGGTGGGCATCTCTGGTACTGCACTAAACTGGTTCAAGTTCCATGTAGAAGACAGGAAGTATTTTGTTGAGATTTGAAAGTGTGTCTCAGATCACCTGGCCCTGACCTGTGAGGTGCCCCAGGGAGTGATCCTGGGCCCTCTTCTGTTCAATCTATACATGCTGCCCCCTACAGGGCAGTTAATACGCAGCAATAATGTGTCCTACCACAACTATGCAAACGATGCTCAGATCTATGTCTCACTACAGCAGGACTATGGACCAGTGGACTCACTCTGCCACTGCATCCAACAGATCAGTGTGTGGATGAAAACAACTTTCTCCAGCTAAACAATAACATCTGCCGCCTTTGACCATCTAAAAAGAACATAGTAAAAATCACAGGTCTACTGTCTAAAGCAGACCTGGAGAGACTTCTCCATGCATTTGTCTCCAGTAGGTTAGATCCTGTTACGGCCTCTCACAGGCCTCTCCCAACGAGCTGTGAGAGCTGCAGAACATCCAGAACATCCAAAATATCCAAAACATCCAGAACGCTGCAACTCGGGTCCTGACTCAAACCAGGAAGTGCGAGCACATGCATCCTGTGCTCAGGTCTCTGCACTGCCCCCTGTGGCTCAGGTCTCTGCACTGCCCCCTGTGCTCAGGTCTCTGCACTCCCCCCGGTGGCTCAGAGACTTTAAAGCAACGCTGCTTGTGTACAAGTCTCTCCATGACTGAGCACCAAAGTCCATCTGTGACATGTTAGTGCCACATGAACCATCTGCACTCTGAGGAGCTCAGGGACCGGCCTCCTGCTGGTCCCAGAGTCAGGACTAAACTCGGGGAGTCAGTGTTTCAGATTCATGCAGCTAAATCCTGGAACAGTCTGGACATGTGAGACAGACTCTTCTTTGACTGTTTAAATCCAGGCTTAAAACGGTTCTGTTTAGTTGCAAATATTACTCAAAAGTTTTCATTTTTTATTCCGCATTCTTCTCTTCACTCTATTTCTCTCTTATTTAATGTCTCTCTCTAGTTTAATTTCTTTGAACGATTATTTATGTTTTGATTTGTTTGTATTGTGATTTTAATGTATTTCTTATTCTGTAAAGCACTTTGAATTACTCTGTGTAC
>CM060674.1:3106170-3188670 GCA_030686955.1 Odontamblyopus rebecca
AAAGTTCAGTTTTTTCAACTTCTAACACAGGGGAGGGCAAACTTTTTGGCTCGAGGGCCACAAAAGGCTCTAAAATATGATGGAAGGGCCGGACCAGGAGCAGATGGATGGAGTGTTCTGGTCTGACTACATCAGCCCTGCAAATAGGCCTAAACCCAAAATAACTTGCAGGATCCAACAATTTACATGTGGCAGATTCAAACATCTCAGTTCAACTTCTGCACCATATTTAGGGCCAATGATTTTCCATTTCAGAAGTTTTGAATTCCGTTTCATTGTGACACATTTGATAATTCTGTTGACAGTGTTGGAAACGATACTTTAAACTGTACTCCCTACAGATTACAGATTACATACCCCAAAATGTAGTTTGTGACGTAATCCATTAAATTACTTAAATGAGTAATGTAATCTGAATACTTTGGATTACTTGATATTGTGCTTTTTAAACCTAAATGAATGTAGCAACCACCCCCTGCAAATTCTTGTTTTGTTTTAGACCTGGTTCAGACCTGGTTTTAGACCTGGTTGAGACCTGGTTTTAGACCTGGTTTTAGTCCTGGTTTTAGTCCTGGTTTAGACCTGGTTTTAGTCCTGATTTAATGCTTGTTTAGTCCTGGTTTTAGATCCAGTTTAGACCTGGTTTAGACCTGCTTTAGACCTGGCTTAGTCCTGGTGTTAATTCTGGTTTAGAGATGCACAGGAGGAAGCGCGGTCCAGGCAGCTACGCGACAAGACGCGATCCACACGCAGTGTCCACGCCGTACAAGAGGAGGTGTGGCGTGCGAGGCACACTAGATATAGACTTGGCCGCAGTGCTTTATGGGAAGGTTTTCGGACCATGAGTGAGGAAGACGAGTTCAACATATAGTTCTACCCCTGGGCACTGAATCACGGTCCCATATGGATAGTTTGGTTTTGTGTATCAATGTATTTAGAGGGCGCCATCTGTTGGGAAACACCAGAATTGTAGGGAACATAAAACGAATACGTTTTATTACACTTTATTTAAATTTGGTGGGCGATGCGGTGCCCCTTTCTTCATGTCAGAGCAACTGCCCCTCAAAATTCCTGTGCACGTCCCTGGTAACAAGTGTGAATGATACAAAAAGTCACTCCAGGTGTGCTGTAAACACGTCTGTCGCAAAATTCATTCAGAAAATCATTCAGAGACTTCGGGTCCAAGTCTGACACAATTTGGACATGGAGCTTTGCCAAGTTCACAGAAGAGGAATCAGATTTTTGAAAAGTTTTTGTAAATTGCCAATTCCGACCATTCAAACAGACTTTGATGAGTCATAATTACATTTTATGTTGACTTCCTTCCAAAAACATGGCAGTATTCTCTCATCTTTATCTTGCGATGATTAACAGCGTCTTAATAAACAATTCAAATCTCTGTTTTTATGTTTGCGCAGATTTCCACACCGCCCGGACACAAAGAGCGGCTTGTTTACTGCTCTCTAAAGCTCTCTCCATCCCTCCTATCCGATGGCCGGCCTCTTTGATTCCTCTGTTATTTCGTTGTAATTTCATCATGCTCGGTGTTTGTGAATGGGCCGCTGTTTGTGCAGGACTACAGCCTGGAGCGCGGGACCTCGTGAGGGCATCCTGCTTAGACAGACTGTTTGAACACTGCCTCAGCAACAGCATAATTGGCCATGGGACTACAAAGATGTACGCCCCAAGACCGAGAGAGAGGGATGGAGGTGAAGGAGGGGTGAGGGAGAGAGAGGGAGGAGAGGGGGGATAGACGATAAGGGGGAAAGAGAAAGAGGAGGAGAGGAACAGTAGATAGTGGAGAGGAGGAGAGAGGAGAGGAGGAACGAAGAGAAGAGGAGGATGAGAGAGGAGAGGAGTAGGATAGAAAAGGGGAGGAGGAGAGAGAGGAGCAGGAGAGAGAGAAGGAGATGAGGAGAGAGAGTAAAGAAGCAGAGGAGAGAGGAAGGGAGAGAGGATAGGAGGAGCAGAGGGGAATGGTAGACAGTGGGGAGAAAGAGGAGAGAGACAAGGGAGGAGGTAAAGAGTAGGAGAGAGAGAAGAGGAGAGAGGAGTGGTAGATAGTGGAGAGGAGGAGAGAGAGTAGAGGAGAAGGAGAGAAGAGAGGAGAGAGAAAAGAGGGGAGGAGAGAGAAGCGGAAGAAAGAGAGGAGAGGAGCAGGGGAGAGGAGGAGAGAGAGTAGAGAAGGAGAGAGGAGAGCAGGGGAGAGAGAAGTGGAGGAGGAGAGAGAGTAGAGAAGAAGGAGAGGAGGAGAGAGAGGAGAGGAGGAGGAGAGAGATAGGAATAGTAGATAGTGAAGAGAAAGAAGAGAGAGACAAGGGGAGGAGGAGAGAGAGAAGGGGAGGAGGACAGGAGAGAGGAATAGCAGGTAGTGAAGAGAAAGAGGAGAGAAACAAGGGGAGGAGGAGAGAGAAGGGGAGGAGAGAGGAACAGTAGACAGTGGAGAGGAGGAGGAGAAAGAAGAGAATAACGGTAGATAGAGGAGGAAGAGTGCAATGTCCACCAACCTGAAGGTCAGAGGTTCAGTTTCAGCTTCAAGTGTTTATACTGCTGTTGTGTCTTTGAGCAAGACACTACCTTGCCTGTGTGTGTGAGTGGTAGAAGTCCTCCAGGGGCCCACAGAGGGGGGCCCCTATTAACATTTCACAGGCTGATTGTGTTTGGGTTGTGAGCACTTTTTTGTATAAGGTTTAAAGTCAGGAGTTAAATCTGCAAAGTGTTCAGTTATAGAACCTTCATGTATCTTGTGTGGATCTGGAGCAGTGAGCAGAGAAAGTCCTTAAGGGGGTCTCATCTGTCTGAGAGTGTTTTTATAGGGAGGGGGTATCTGTCTGCCCCCTTCACCTTCTGCCCTTTCTGCTTCTGCCCCTTCTGCTCCTGCCCCTTCTGCTCCTGCCCCTCTGGCTCTGCCTCTGACCAAGTCTGCTCTTGCTTCTGGAACATATTGTGTATTGAATATTGTGTTCCAATAATGTTCTGTTTAGTTTAATGCCACACTGTGGAATATTATAGCCAAATAAACAGTGCAATACAAATATCCATAAAGAAAACAGCCAAAAACAATAATGTGGTCTTAAAACCAGTCTTATTTAACATTAAATGTTTAACATTTTACCACGTGAATAGTGTGTATGTACATATTAAACAAACACGCATGTAGTGCGTACATACACACATACACACATACATTCATACATACACATAAATACATACATACACACATACACACGCACACACACATACATACATAAATACATACACATACATACACACATACATACCTACACACACACACACACACGCATACATACACACACACATACATACATACATGCATACATACATACATATATACATATATACATACACATACACACATACATACACACACATACATACATGCATACACACATACATACATAAATACATACACATACATACACACATACATACCTACACACACACACACACACACATACATACATACATGCATACATACATACATATATACATACACATACACACATACATACACACACATATATACATACACACACACACACACACATACACACATACATACACACATATATATATATATATACATACTGTACATACATTCTTCTTCCATACATTGTGATGACCAGTGTGGCAGGAGTCTTATGTGGGGCTCTTGTTTGTTTAGGTGAGACTGCACAGGAGCAGGATTTGACAAAATGAGGTCTTGGGAAATCAGCTTTTGTGAAATCAAACCCTCCCTCTCTTTCTCTCTCCCTTAACCTCTCCTATAGTCCACCCTCTCTCCTTCTCCCCTCTCGCCTGTTTTTCCATTTGTCACAGTTTTATCTAATGACATCTGTCCTTCCTTTCTCCCCCCTCATCCATCACCCCTTCTCTCCTCTCCTCTCGCTTTCTCCCCTCCTCTCCCTCTACTCTCGCCTCCCTTCTCTCTTTCTTTCTCTGTCCCACTCTCTCTCTCCCTGACCCTCTCATCCATCACCCCTCCTCTCCCCATTCTCTCTTTCTCCATAGTAATCCCAGACTGCATCCCTTCTTCCCTGCAGCGAGCATCACTCAGCCTCACTGGTGTAATGTATGTGGCATTATGAAGATTAAACATGAGTTTGTGTCACCGCTGATGTAGTGTTAGAGAACAAATGTGTGAATAAAGTCACATGGGTGTTCTGTGATCATGTTGTCAAAGTTTAAAGCCTCACTATGTCACTTTTCTGCCCAGTCACCTCCTTCTCTCCATGGAGGTGTTATATTTGCCTGGTATGTCGCAGTGTGGCTTTAAACATCTCTACAAAGCCACAAGGCCAAGTTAGAGGTTAGATCTGTGGAGAGGCGTACCCATTAAGTTGGTCATTTTGATTGATGAGAAGTAGTTTAATGCCATGCTGTGGAACCTTCCAGACAAAGCAATAACATCTCTATAGGTCAAGAAGGAAGCGGGTCACATTATGCAATTTTAATATTCTAATTTACAGTACTACATATTTTAGCAGCCATTAAAACTACTTTTTGGTACCTTAGACTTATGAAATTATTATTTGTAGAATGACAGCAGAGGGCGCAAGGACTCAGACTGCTCATGCACTGTGGAAAGCAGTAGTGTAGCTACCGACACAAAATAAAACTATGGATTCAGCAGCAGCGTCGTCACAACCTGACAAAGATTTCTTCATGGGGGACGTGACTCGCAGCTTCAGTGTCACTTACAGGCACCTGGATGTGACTGTCGAACATAACGGAATGCTACAGTGACGACTTTTTTTGTTCGTTATTCAGTTAGACAAACTATAAAACACAAATGAATAGGCAGTTTACAAAAGGACATCTAGATGAAGAAAACAAGGACATTTTCTCAGTTTTCCCAGATTGTGTCCGAGTTACTGTTGTCTACAGCAGGGGTTCTTTAGCTGCGCTTTGACGCTGAGGCCTGATTTTTCCAGTGCAGAGTGGCCCAGGGCCCATTAAATATTAACACTGTAAAGCAGGGGAATTCAACTAAAATCTGAGTAGGTCCAGTTAGAGAAAATCTCCTCAAGCAGAGGTCTGGGACATCATTAGGGATGTGACGATACAGTTTTCCCATGATTCAAGACATATCTTGATACATACTGTACAGCTGGAGTTTATATGTGAAGTGTTCTAGTTCATTTGGTTCAATGATTCACAGCTCAGAATTTTAATTAAATGAAAATAAGAACAGAGCGTTCTCAGGCTATTTTATATTTTATAATATAACCAGTCTACTCTTAATATAGAGTGGTTGATGATGATGATTTGATGATTTCTTTTCCTCCTGAGTGCTCTCACACGTCTGTGTCTGTGCTGCTCTGCCTCCTCCAGCAGAGACAGTACGTAGCTCCTCCCACACTGTCCTGCTACAGTCTGTGCTCTTACAGAGACGCTGTACCCCCCTCTTCTTTCTGAACACCAAAACTATATTGTATTACATAGAAATGTCTCAACAGTCCATTTTCTGAGTAAAATTTATGAGACAGAGTGTGAGAAATAGATTGCGTATTGCGAATCGCATCGTGTGTGCGTATACAAGTGCATTTGATTAAACCCAATGTAAAGCCAAAAGCGATTCTAAAGTATTTAAAAGTTAATATCTTTGTCATTCCTGAGTCTATCAATGTAAAATAAAAAGTGAGTGAAAGATAAAATTCACTTCTGTCCTAGTTTAGACCTGGTTTAAACCTGAAATCATCCTGGTTTAGTCCTGTTTTAACCCTAGTTTAGACCTGTTTTAGTTCTGGTTTAGACCTGGTTTAGGTTTGGTTTAGACCTGTTTAGACCTGATATAGTCCTGGTTTAGTTCTAGTTTAGTCCTGGTTTAGATCAAATTGGTCCACAATAGGGACTCCAGGGATATTTCCTGTATAAAACTGGAACACATCACTGGTTTTGTATAAATCTGCTGGGACGGGGGCCACAGGGCTCAAAACTGAGACTGTCCTGGGTAAATAGGGATGTCTGGTCACCCTGCCTGAGTAACATTACTAAAAATGTTAGTCTTACTTGAGTATCATTTCTGGCAACTCTACCCCCCTCTGAGCAAAAATCTTTCCCCACTTGGATGCCAATATTGAAGCTGATGGTTAGAGTAATTCTGCAGCCTAGCATTAGCTGCCGTTAGCCCATGTGTCCCCAGTGGTCGGGGATTAGTGCTCATTAGCATAAATCTGCATATGCTCGTTAGGCTGAAGTCGGCCTCTCCACAGCAGCAGACCATTACAGTGTGAAGATTATGCTAACAATGTCCACAGCTGTTAGCGCAGACGGCCAACTCCCCTCTCCATGTTTAAACATTCTGTATTTGAGAGTGGACTTTAATGAGCGAGTCTGTGTGCTCATATACTTTACATCAACAAGATCCTAACATTTCTGATGTCAACAAATGCATGGGGTCATGTAGTTAGTCAAATATTAATGACTATAGTGATTCAATGACATTTCTAATCATCAGTGTGTTTGGCTCTTATTAATAATGAAGTTTAGACTCAGGGGAGAAATGTGAGTACTTTTCAGGAAATCTGCATTGGCATTTTTGTTTGTCTTTAATGTCAATATTTAAATGATACTTAATGTTATGTAAAGAGGTACAATAGAATAAAGTGGAAAAAACAGGATTATTAAAGCTGTTTGTTCTCACCAAACTGGCACCGTTCTGTTTCTTCAGCTCTAACTCCCAGTACCTGAGTTTGGACCATGAGTGAGGAACAGAAATTACGTCTGTTGAACCATGACAGAGACAAATGTCAGGGATCACCACCCACAGTTGCTTCCTTAATAATAATAATAATAATAATAATAATAATAATAATAATAATAATAATAATAATAATAATAATAATAATAATAATAATAATAATAATAATAATGGCACGGTGGCTGAGTGGCAACACTCAGGCCTCACAGCAAGAAGGTTGCGGGTTTGATCCCCGGGTCGCCTGGGCCTTTCTGTGTGGAGTTTGCATGTTCTCCCCGTGTCTGGATGGGTTTCCTTCGGGTACTCCGGTTTCCCCATCAACTCAAAACATAACACCCTATGAACTAACATCAAGGACCATGTTGTCCACCCTCCTGTGGGCTCACCACCTGCAGAGGGGTTCATAGGGGGGGTCAGGTGCTATGAGTATTGGGCAGCAAGATGCCCCCGCGACCCAGCCGGATTAAGCGGGAGAAGATGGATGGATGGATAATAATAATAATAATAATAATAATAATAATAATAATAATAATAATAATAATAATAATAATAATAATAATAATAATGGCACGGTGGCTGAGTGGCACACATACAAGTCGTGGTGGGTGTGTCGGTATGGAGCAGGTCTGAGAGGTTCTGAGGGGCCTGGGCGTGGAGGGACTTGTAGGTGAGGAGAAGAATCTTGTAATGGATCCGGTATTTTATGGGAAGCCGGTGCAGGTGGGCGAGTATGGGGGTGTGGTGTTGGCAGGGGTTGGTGTGAGTGAGAACCCTGGCAGCAGAGTTCTGGATGTATTGAAGCCTGTCCAAAAGCTTTTGGGAAATCCTGGACAGGACTCCGTTGCAATAGTCGAGGAGAGAGATAATGAATGAGTGGATAAGTGTTTGAGCAACCAAGTTGGGGAGAGATCGACAGAGGCGGGAGATGTTGCAGAAGTGGTAAAGGGCGGATTTTGTGATTGATTTGATGTGGGGTTCAAAGTAGAGGTTTGAGTCCAGGATGATCCCCAGGTTGTGGACTACAACCTTCTGGAGCAGTGGTCTGGTGTCCACAACCATGAACTCTGTTTTATTGCTTGTTAAATCTTAGAAAGTTGGATGATAACCACGTCTGGAGATGAGTAAGGCAGTTGGAGATAGATTGAGGTGCAAGAGGGGCAGAAGGCTTGGTGGAGATGTTAAGTTGTGTATCGTCATAGCCACAGTTTCCTTGTGGGTCTCATCCAAGAAATGTCCCTGATTGGACACAAGTGGGTGTTTTTATTGCACTGGGAAACATTTGCTCATACAGTGCCTTCACGTCCTCTGGTAATTATCGGAAGATTTTTATGATACACGAGCTGCAAAGATGAGAGAAAACTTTGACCTTGCAGAGAGCAGTGAAAGTGTCATGAGTGCTGAGCACTAACTAACCCAAAACCCTAAACGATAACCCTAATCCTAAGCTCTACATTCTGTTAAATGTTCTCTTCTGTTCGTTGGTGAGTTTTATTCTACATAATGCTCTGCGTGCATCATTCCATTAACATCGACATTTACACTTGTAGTTAAAGTCTGTTTCACTTCACTACGACAACAAAAGCACTTGAACACAACACCCTCGGAATTTCCACTGCGCAAGTGGAAAGGATCGTCTTTCCCACACCACGTGAAGGCAGCATGACTGTGATCGGGTTTGCATCTCCACAAACCTGACTCTTGTACTGTACTCTTGTGCCTGTAGCTGCTCGTCTTCATCAACATGTAAAAGTATCAATATCAGTATAAATTTAAGTATAAGTATAAATATAAGTATCAGTATTAGTACAAGTATCAGTATAAGTATCAGTATCAGTATAAATATAAGTACAAGTATCAGTATAAGTATAAGTACAAGTATCAGTATAAATATAAGTATCAGTATAAGTACAAGTATCAGAATCAGTACAAGTATCAGTATAAGTATCAGTATAAGTACAAGTACAAGTTATAGTTTTCCCTTCAGGGAATCATGTAGCTGACATTCTTCAGAAAGCTGCAGTGTGTGGCTTTAAGATGTTCCAGATCAATTAAAGTGAGGAGATCTTCCTTGTGTCATCTGTTTTTAGAAGTGACTTTTAGAAAAAATGACATAAAAGAGAAAGTCAAAGTGAAAGTTTAAAAATGCTAACTTTTTTCTGCTTCGTCCATACAATACTTCTGAAATACTTTTGCTTTGAGCTTTCCTTATACTTTGCTTGACCGGATTTGAAACACTTACTGTCAGAAGCCCGTCACACATTGATGACATCAGCACTTCCTGCAGAGAGGGGCCCTTGGAGCTGGAGAATAATGGCGTCGTACTGGGTCAGGCAGACACTTTAGTGACGAGAACTACAAATATACAAACGTAAATCTCCAGAACGCAGATGAGTAATGCTCACCTCCAGCAGGTACAGCTCCTCAGCAGCAGCTCACTCTTCAGTGAGTCACAAGAGCAGAGACGCCGAGGCAAAGAGCACAGAGCGGAGGTGTCACATTTTGGAGAATCAAATCAAACTGACAAATGTTGAAGCAGTAACATCAAAAATGATTTCTTCAGTTTTCAGAGTTCCTTCATTTTTACCACACAGTCACGCTCAGTCTGAAACAGTTCAAGTGGCAGGAGTCAGTGGTATTTTCAGTGTTCTGTCAGTTCTGACGCAGGTTGTAATTCACCAGTGTGTCCAGACTGTTCATACCACTTTTCTACAGTACTGTAACCAGGATTTTAAGAATTTAAATTCCGTGAACATGAGCTGCTTAGGAAATAAACATGTTCAAATCGAATATAGATTTGATTCATATAATGCTCAAATTCTCTTCTTGATTACAAAAAAACATTGGACATGATGCACCATTTAGTTCCAATTTGGTGTTTTGGTTCTTGAGATGATTCTCCAATCTGAAAGCAGAATCAGAGCGTCAAATGATGCTTTCATTTGTGTTGCCAATTTCAGTGCTGAAATTCAGCTGGTTTAAACCTAAAATGTCTCTCTCTGATCTGAATGATCATTGCCTTCAGCCATCATGAGTCGGTGCTAGTGCAGCCTCTGAGTGAACTCTGAGCTTTCACATGAGGTCCGTCCATAAACTGAGAATGAGGCAAACCTGGATGTCAGATCAGATCAAAAGCAAGATCATCAGCTGTTATTGTACCACACTTTTTCTTAAACTATAAAAGCACAGGTTTATTGGTCAATGATGTATAAGGATTTTTAACAGGCAAATTTTAAAATATAAAAAATATTAGTTTCTATTTTTTTTCTTAACTTTTTCAAATATTTCCAGTGTCAGGAGCATAAATCTGTGTTTAACATTTATATGAAGCATTTTTAGTGTAAAATGTCATGTGGTGCGACCGAGAATAACCTTAAAATAGTTTTATTTTCTAAAACATGGTTGGGATATTAATATAAGTTGTGACTAATATGAAGTGTATAGAAACAAACTGTTGCATTTCTTTAGATTTTTAATGCATATTGATATTTTCTTTTGCTCCAATATGACGTCACCTGCTTGTGTTTAATGAACAAACTACTGCCCTGGAAAATGCAGCAAATGGAGAAAAATGCCTAAAGAACCATTCACCCAAGTCGACTTTGTCTGTTATTAAACTCCAGCCATAGAATTCCTGCTGTTATTAGTCGCACCACATGATGCACGGTCGCACCACATGACATTTTAACACTTTAAGGACAAAAAACATGCAGAATAACTCATGATTTCTGAAAAAAATTGATTTGGTTCCATGGAGGTCAGAGGTACAACAGAAATGTGCTGAATTATTATGAAATTTGAACCCTTTTAAGTGAGGAAATTGCAGTTGGATATACATTCTGCCTGTCGATCACAGCAGGTGCAGGCGGTGTCGTCTCGGGTTAGTTCTGGCTTGCCCCACTCTCATATCTCTGCTCTTATGGTTTCCCAGTGTAAGCGAGGGCACATTGGTCTCCATCGTTTCACATTACATCCCACACCTCTGCCATATAACCTCTGTGCTGTCTCTGGGTTTAAATAAGACCTCATCACCCCCCTGTCTGGAAAAGCTGCACTGCGGAACATTAAGGTGATCTATAGCACTCATTCTCGCCTCTATATCCAACTGTGTTTTCAGAAGCCTAGAGTCCAATTATAAAGACGAGTCAATACGATCCAGTGCACGGCAGCAGGTGGGAACAGTGAACTATGATACTGTTCTCATCAAATGTGCTCTAATCTTGGTACAGTTTGCTTCGTAGATTGACCCCGTCACAACGAATAGCTTTTCACATAAATTATGTTAGGAAAATAAAAACAAAAACTAACTAGCTAACATTGGACTTTGGAGGACACAGTGTTCAAAAGTTAAAAACACTGCCTACAGAATACACTCTTCTCTAATATTTTACAAAGATGTGAGTCTGGTTTCTGGTGAACCTCCACAAGTTCAGATGGGCATGATTGACAGGCGGATTAGCCAATCAGGGACTCACGTGGTCTGTCATTATCAAAACAAATATGTCTGATTATGAGGGAAAAAGAAATGAAACAAAAAAAAAAGAGAATGAAAAACACTTTGGCACTTGAATGTAAATGATGGTGACCACTGAGGTTCTTTGTTTCTCATGCGTCACTAAAATAAATCTGATTGGACGATCAGTTTGGTTCCGGCTCAGCGACAGAGGGAGAGATGACCAGACACAGATATGATTTGCCAGGCAAGAACAAACATAATTTAACATTTCCAGACTGATGGAATCATATATGAGACCAGGAAATATGTTTTAGATAACCGTGCATAACTTTCCAACCATAAAAGATAGAAACTTATCTTTTTCTTTGAAAGGCTGAGAAAAGCGGCTTTCCAAGCAGATTTCCGGCATTAACAAGTATCCAAACACCAAACACATGCGCTCCATCCATTTTCATTGGCCCAAACTTTGCCAAAGAGTGAAGTGAGTCAAGATGGTCGATGCTCTGAGTGTCTGTGTTCATAACAATTGAAAAAGCTGCTGCTTTGTGCCTGGAATATTCCACAGAACTAATGCTCCCCTCCACCTCATACTTTCTCTCTATCATCCATTTCTCTTTCTCTCTCACCATCTCGTACTTTCTCTCTAACATCAGACCTCTTTCTCTCTCACCCTCTCTTGCTTTCTCTTTTCATTCATCCCTCTTTCTCTCCATCCCTCTGTTGTTTTCTCTCCCTCCCTCGCGCATTTTCTCTCTTTCATCCATCCCTCTTTCTCTCCTTCCATCTCATACTTTCTCTCTATCATCCATCCCTCTTTCATCTCTCTACATCTTGTACTTTCTCTCTATTGTTCATCTCTCTTTCTCTCTCACCATCTCGTACTTTCTCTCTATTATCCACCCCTCTTTCTCTTCCTCCCTCTCATATGTTCTCTCTGTCAGCCATCCCCTCTTTCTCTCCATCTCTTTGTTGTTGCTTCTCTTTCATCCATCCCTTCCGAATGGTCACTCTCTAAACCCCAGGGGTTTCTCTCCCTCCCTCTTGTACTTTCTCTCTATCATCCATCCCCTCTTTCTCTCTTTACCTCTCGTACTATATCTCTATCATCAGTCCCTCTTTCTCTCTCACCATCTCTTACTTTCTCTCTTTCATCGATCCCTCTTTCTCTCCGTCGCTCTCGTACTTTCTCTCTATCACCCATCCCTGTTTCTCTTCGCCCCTCTGTTGTTTTCTTTTCCTCCTTCTCGTACTTTCTCTCTATCATCCATCCCTCTTTCTCTCTCACCATCTCTTGCTTTCTCTCTTTCATCTGTCCCTATTTCTCTCCATCCCTCTGTTGTTTTCCCTCTTTCATCCATCCCCTCTCGTACTTTCTCTCTTTCATCCACCCCCTCTCTCCCTCCCTCCCTCTCTCATTCTCATTCTGTATTCATCCTCCTCTTCTCCTGGCCTGGGTTTCCCTCTGTCCGCCTACGCAGTGCTCACAGGGAGATTCCACAGGCTACACACACACACACACACGCACACACACACACACACACACACACACACGCATGCACACACACACACACACACGCACACACACACACACACACACACACACACACACACACACACGCATGCACACACACACACACACACGCACACACACACACACACACGCATGCACACACACGCACACACACACACGCACACACACACGCATGCACACACACGCACACACGTGCGTGGTGTGTGTAGATTGTGTGTGTGGCTTGTTCATCGTGAGTTTCCATCATAATCCCAGTGTTTGCTTTGTCAGAGCGATGCAGCTGAAGCTTTTGAACGTTTCAGGAGGAAGCTTTTAGTGTCAAACTTCATTCGATGTGTGACTGATGAGAAAACGTTGAAACACTTCCTCAGGACCATTAAAGCTGTACTAACGTTCCTACTCGTTTCTGCGATGATGCTGCTTTGTCTCTAAGTGGCATTACAAACTTAACTTAATAGACTTAATCTATCTTCCATTTTCCTTTTTTCCTGCTTTTAGGAACCGTCCAAATCAAATAGAGCTTTTACTGACAACGAATGCAATGCAACCATTTTCTTTCAACAACCGCTGCTGGAGTCGACGATCGAGTCTTTTGGGCTTGGTGCCAGAGTTCCCCTTTAAGTATTAAAAAATAGCTGGATGAGCTGCGAAACGTATTCAGTTAAATAAACTTTGTTCAGTTGACAAATTGAACTCTCTCCTTTGCCATAGTTCCTCCTAGTTCATATCACAAATATTAATATGGCATAAAAATATGACTCTCTCCATATACAGGCTTGGGAGCATCACCCTGCAAGAAAAGCTTGGCCAACATTTTACATCTAAACACTTAATTCTATCAGAAAGTGACTTAAAAGTCGTGAAATGATTTGCCGAGGGCAACAAAGTCATTTTACTTCACAAGTTCTCTTAAAATAAATGACCTCTAGACTAGAATGAAGCAGTCTTAGAACTAGTGAGTAGAGAATAAATCTGAAAACAAGATGATTGAACTGATATAAGTTTTAAGAGACATTTGCAGTGTAAAAGAGCATTTGATCTGAAGTGAGCGCGGGCACATTCACGGGGTTCTGTTCCTTGAAGTCTGTTGCCATGGAAATAAGTTTGGTGATCGGCTAATGGATTCTCATGTGGTTCATAGAGCAGTTGCCACTTTTAGTACAGAAATCCAATGTGTTTAAACCTAAAATATCTCTCTACCTCATGAATCAGTGCGAGTGCAGCGAGTCCATAAACTGAGACTGAGACAAACTTGATGTGTCTCTATCTGCAGGTTAAGACTCTGGGGACAAAGGTTCATTTGTGGTTGTGATACGTTTTTCAAACTGTAAGAGTCAGGCTACACATGGTTCCACGCTGAGGAATATAAACCTTCCTTAACGACAGCTTTTAATCTGTAAAGAAGCAGAGAGCAGAACCCAGAGCTCGGTCCGTAAATGACAGTAGAGACTTAGATTGGGCATTAACTCACCAGACAACAGCCCAAAAATCCATATCCTCTGTCTCTTATTACATTAGAGTTAAACACGGCTCCTCAATCAGGCCTGTCATGTGAAACAAACGTGTACACTTCAATCAGACTGTGCAGAGTGCAGAGGGTCAGGGGTGGTGGTGTGCAGGGGGTCAGTAGTGGTGGTGGTGGTGTGCAGGGGGTCAGTAGTGGTGGTGTGCAGGGGGTCAGTGGTGGTGGTGTGCAGAGGGTCAGTAATAGTGGTGTGCAGAGGGTCAGTAGTGGTGGTGGTGGTGTGCAGAGGGTCAGTAGTGGTGGTGTGCAGAGGGTCACCATGGTGGTGTGCAGAGGGTCAGTAGTGGTGGTGGTGGTGTGCAGAGGGTCAGTAGTGGTGGTGTGCAGAGGGTCAGTAGTGGTGGTGTGCAGGGGGTCAGTGGTGGTGGTGTGCAGAGGGTCAGTAATAGTGGTGTGCAGAGGGTCAGCAGTGGTGGTGTGCAGAGGGTCAGTAGTGGTGGTGTGCAGAGGGTCAGCAGTGGTGGTTGCAGAGGGGCAGTAGTGGTGGTGGTGGTGTGCAGAGGGTCAGTAGTGGTGGTGTGCAGAGGGTCAGCAGTGGTGGTGTGCAGAGGGTCAGTAATGGTGGTGTGCAGTGGGTGGGTGGTGCTATAAATGCACCTTTTTGCCTTTGACTCCTATTTTTTGAGCCTCTCAATTCAATTGAACTCCCCCATGGATCACTGTATTCTACATCTAAAACCAGTCCTCCAGAAGCACCTCCTTACAACCTGGGGTTCTGTCTTTCCATCACCCAATCGGCTCTACTCACGCTTACATCATAAACCAGAAAGACGTTTGGAAACCTGTGATGACAACACCTGGTGTAGTTCCCGACACTGGGCTTGACCGACTGTGATCAAACCCACTGAAATAAATGTGATGTTTGGTAAAATGAAGCCTGCAGATGTATGTGCTGTTTGGGATCATCTCGAGTTCAGCACCCTCGTCTCTTCTTATCACATGTGCCCAATGTGAGAGAGAGTCGTGCGTCAGTGGAAATGATGAAAACTGAGGTACGGTTGGAACTGTGGATGAGCCGAACATAACGGAACTCTACAGTGACATGGAGAGGAAGAAAACCGGGACATTTTCTCATTGATGCGCTCCATTCTAGTCTAGAGATGGTTTATTCTAAGATCTTGCTGCATGGACAGATCATTTCACTACTACAAGTCATTTTCTGATAGAATTCAGTGCTTATATCTTAAATTTTGCTGATGCTCCCAAGCCTGGATATGGAGCGAGTCATATTTTTATTCCATATTAATATTTATGATATTATAATTCACAGGGTCGATAGAAACTCGGACGAACCAGGGCAAAGGAGAGAATTCAATTTATCAACTGGACAAAGTTTATTTAGTTGAATGCGTTTCGCAGCTCATCCAAGGAAGAGTTATTATTTTATATCAATCCAAGGAGGAGGTATTTTCTCAGATGTAATAGCTGTGAAATTGAAAGTTTGTTCCTGAACAGTTGACAGCAGAAGGACTCGATTTGATTTGACCTCAGAGTTTAGACTTAATGGGTGTAATAAACATCCACGACTCACATTTTCATGTTTTATCAGATTTGTAAAAGCACCTCTCCATCACTGTCCAGACGGCTCTTTACCCAAGTCCATCCATCACAAGTTTGGAGCGTTTTCCCCAAAGTTAAACACACCCTCATTACTGCTCCTCTGTCCTCCGTCCTCTCTCTCCATTCCCTATTTTTACTCTCTCTCCTCCCTCTCTTTACCCTCATCTCTGCCCTCCTCTCCTCATCTCTCCTTCATCTTCCCCACCACAGATTGCTCCACTCCCTCCTCTGGTTCTTCTCTCTCTCCCCTCACTTCTTTCTCTCAATCTCTCCCCTCCTTCTTCTCCTCCTCCTCCTCTCTTCTTCCCTCCTCTCCTTCTCCTTCCATCCCCTCTCTCCTCTCCTCACCTCTCTCCCTTCTCCAGCTCCACACCTCAGATTGCTCCTCTGTCTCCCTCCTCTGCTCTCTCTCTTTCTCCTCTCACTCCTCTCTCCGTCTCTCTCTTTCACCTCACTTAACCCTCTTCTCTTCCCCTCCCTCCTTTCCTCATCTGTCCATCTCTCTCCCTTCGCTCACTTATCTCCCCCTCCTCTAGCTCCTCACCTCATATCGCTCCTCTCCACTCCCTCCTCTGTTTACTCTCTCTCCTTACTTCTCCCTTTCCTCTCCCCATCACTTTCCTCCTTCATCTCTCTCATATGTCCCCTCCTTTCTCTCTGTCCCCTTTTTCCTCCCTCCTCTCTCTCTCTCTCTCTCTCTCTCTCTCTCTTCTCTTTCCCTTCTCCTCTGGCTACACACCTCAGATCTCTCCACTCCCTCCTCTGCCTCCTCTTCCTCTCCTCCATTTTTTCTCTTCTCTCCCCATCTCTGTTTTTGCCTCTCTCCTCTCTCTCATACCTCCATCCTTCCTCTCCTTCCTTTCTCTCCTGTCCTTCCCTCCTTCCTCTACCCCATTGCTCTCCCCATTCTCCGACTCCTCTCATCATATCGCTCCTTCCACTCCCCTCCTGTCTCCTCTCTCTCCTCCCTTTTCTTTCTCCCTTTCACTCCTCTTCCCCTCTCTCCATCTACTTCTCCATCTTCTTTCTCCCCTTCTTCCTCCTCTCTCATATCTCCCTTCTGTTCTTCCCTATCTCCTTCTTCCTCCCTCTCCTCTCTCTCTCCCTCTCCTCCTCTATCCTTCCTCTCCTCCTCCCTCTCTCCTGTGGTACCCATAATCCCCTGCTGCTGCTCACACACAGTTTGCCTGGAGCTTGTGGCTGTGGACACGTTTGAGGTGTGTCTCCGTAAATGAACCACCCGAACCATCTGAGGTCCAACCAGGTCCTCCAGGAGGAAACAGCGACACTGCCCCTGCCCCTGCCCCTGCCCCTGCTCCTGCCCCTGCTCCTGCCCCTGCTCCTGCCCCTGCTCCTGCCCCTGCCCCGGGGTAATTCAGCTCTACTCGTTTGTTAATATCGATCACATAATGACATCATCCCGTAGAAACAGGACGTTAAAACCATTACACTGCAAATGTCTCTGATGTGGCCAAGATTTTAAAACTTCTATGAGGTGATTCATCTTGTTTTTAGATTGCTGGAAAATTGTAAATAAGTAAAAGTAACCATCTAGAAATCTGCTTGAGTTAAAGTAAAAATGTACTTCATTTGAGGAAAAGTTCTTTCTTTACTTTCAATTATTTGATGTAAAAAAGGAGGAGTCATAAATCAAATCCAGCACAAGTTGTTTTAATGAACTTTTAAGTGAAACATTCAAACTTTACTCAGTGCAAACTTTGGACTGTTTAAAGACACTGAGCGACTAAAACTCACTAACACTGAGCTCTTCCTTAATTTTAGAGATGTTTATACAACTTAGAACTTTAACTGCAGAACAAATTAAACAAATTCTGAATTATATGGTCCAACTCACAACATTACAAAAAAAAAGAAAGAAAATTAAACCAAAATCAAAGTCTGCAAAAAGAAAATGTTTCACACATTGCACACGACTGGTGAGAGAAGAAATAAGAAAAAGCCTGTGCAATTTCCTTTCATTTCTGCCAGATTTTTTTTTTTTTTTTCATTTTCATTTCATTTCATTTTCTTTTTCTCTCATTTTCTTTTTCTCTCTGATTTTACTCTGTAATGAGGGTGGGTTCCAACAGCCAGGCTGGTGCCACCTAGTGCATCCGCTCAATTTCATTTCTCTCCACCGACTAGGTCAGGGATCACAGTCACTGTACAGCTCGCAAAAACCCTGGAAGTTGTAGTCGGTGCACCAGCCAATCAGTGAAGCCAGAACCAACCCGAGTTATGACAGCAGACTGCAGACAGTAAACACACATGATCAAATAGCAGCGATTGGGTAAATAAAAAAGTACCCGCCTACCGTCGAGCAAACGAAGCCTAATGCTGCGAGGTCAGACGTTTTTTATGAAGTGAATCCGGCTGATGAATCAGGTTATGGTTCTAATATAATGATGTAAAATACTTGGGTCAAAATGTACTCTAGTGAAAGTAAAATGGCCAATTCAAAAACAACTCTTTTGCTGGATCTTTTGCTTGAGGAGAGTGCCCGGGGTGAGGCCACGGGAACTGTAAAGTTGGTCCAGAGATGGAAGAGGGCAGCCAGTAATCTTCTGGTCTGTGGTGGTGACCCTCTGGAGCACTTTCCTGTCCACAGTCGTGCAGGAGCCAAACCACACACACACACACAGTACGTTAAGATGCTCTCCATCGAAGATCGTTGCAGTAGGTCCTAGTAAATCATGCAATTTGCAAGTAAGATGGTGTGCTGTTTTTTTCCTCTATGTTCTGGGGCTGCTTCTTCTCCTCCACTGCACCCACTTCAAGCAACTGATGTGCAAAGTTCTTATTAATTAAAAACTGAAGTTTTAAAATGGTGAAAAACGGAACTAGTTTGTTTTAAACATTTGCAGTGGTCCAAAATTCTGCCTCACTTACCTTATGCATTCAGAGCATCTTAATTACTCACCATGATGAGTTTATAAGAGCTTTTCACAACTTTCAGAGGAGTTTGGTCTACTAGCATGCAAACTGTGCACTTCCAGATGATCAGAAAAACAAACATTATAATTAAAAGCAGACAGAACACTGCAAAAGTGTAAGATATTAACGCTTAAATCTATTAAAAAATGACTTAAAAGTAGTGAAATTATCTTGCTGCATGGACAGATCATTTTTGACAAGTTATCTTAAAATAAACTCCCTCTAGAATGAAGCAGTCTCAGAACTAGTAAATCGATCGTAAATCTGAAAACGAGATGAAGAACCTGATATAAGTTTTAAAATCTTGGCCAGATCAGACACATTTTGCTCAAATTGACATATTGCTGCCAGCAGGGGGCGCAGAAATGAATCCAAGTATATTTTTTACATGCAATAGGTATAATAAAAACCTACTGTGAGCACCCCATTAAAGCATGTTCTTTTGGGTCATAAAACGTTAAAAACAAAACCCGAAATGATAAACTGCCCCAAAAAGATGTTCTTTAAAATTTGATTCCGCTTCTCTGTCAGAAATGGGGCGTAGATGTGTATAGTGAACATTCAGTTTGATTGGATGGAAAATGAAGACCTGTAATGTGTATGCGAGGAGGGGGGCGGAGACAGGGGAGGGTGGAACAGGTCATTTGAAGCTATAGCGGTTTAAACGCTCTGTAGTGTAATGGGAAGGAGAAGCAGGGAGCTGGGACTCATACGGTGTAATGGTGATTTGACTGGTTTATGGGCAGTCTCATATATAGATACTTTGCGTTGCTGTTACACTGGAGGAGTTCTACATGCCTGTCTATAGTGGAAAATCCTTCAGTTACCATGGTGACACGATGCACACATTCGTATACACTGTCAATTTTTTAAGATCATCTGAAAACTCAAGTAAAATTAGAACCGTGATGGAAAGAGCACATTTTCAGGAGCTTGTGATCGGTCCGAGCATTCACGGTTCTCTTTAGGAGTCTGATTTTCAACCAAAAGTAATTTGAGGGGACTTGTTTAACCCTTCAATGCCGACAAATCACAAATATCCATAATTCATAATCCATTGTGACTGAAATGAAATGTACTTATTAGAAAAAGGAAAAGGCGGCAGATAATATAACATAACATAATCATTTCTTGTATGCTCGATATTGTGATACTGTCAAAGTCATTTTATACTTTATGAATGAAATAAACAAATAAATACAATAAAAATAAATATGCAACAAACCGTTTGGATTGAGATATAAGCCAAGACAGCGGCTGCATTCCCCCAGTGCCGGTTAGTGCAGATGCAGAACCTAAGAACCTTTGACAAGTTTCTAGTTTTCGCAAAGTTGCAGTGTACTAAAATGTCAAGTTTTTTTTGCTATAGTCACATTAATGATCTCAATTTAATTTACCATCTACTTAAAGGCAAAACACACAAAACTTGAGAATCTTTGTGGAATCTGGGTGTGCTGGAGATGGCTTTGTGCAGCGCTCCGACTCTACCACCGTGAAACTCTCTCTGGAACACTCTCCCCCCTCACATTAAGACCACCCCTTCAGATGATTCTTTTAAGTCTCTTTTAAACACACTTTTACTCACCGCCTTTTAACCAGCTGAGAACTGTGTGCTCCTCTGACTGTCTTTTATTGATTTTATTTGCTAGTTTTCTATTTCCTAATTTAGTATTTACATTTTTTTTTTAAATTGACTTTCTCTAAAAACCCATTTAAGCCCTAAAAACCCATCTCTTTAAAACAGGGGTGTCCAAACTTTTTTCATCACGGTCCACATATTAAAACACAGACCAGTGTGAGGGCCAATCGAGGGTCATAGACTGATGGTCAAAACAGTGAATAATTCAACTCTGTGCATTTATAACAGATATGAATGACCCATTAAACCTTTGCTGCCTAGACCCTCAGAAGGACACACTGCATTTGCTTGATCAAGGTAGATTTCAAAAACATGCAGTAAAAAGTACTACTTGCTGTAGTATGGGCCAATTCACATGGAAGCCTGAGGGCCAAAACAATTGGTCCGAGGGCCACATTTGGCCCCCGGGCCGTAGTTTGGACATGCCTGCTTTAAAACCTCCTTCCATCAATCATCTTATTTCTTTTGCCTTTGTCTCTCCATGTAAGTCTTTGAGTATCTTGAAAAACGCTATACAAGTGTTATGTATTATTAGGCCCGAGCGCCCAGGCGGCGAAGGGCCTCTTGTGATTGTTCAGCAGTGCGAAGCACTGCTGCGCTGAGTGCGCGGAGCGAGCGGAGCGCACGAAACAGAGCGCGAAGCGCTCTCCCCTTTCAAGCACACTGGCATCACCATGTCACTGACTGGTGCCCGCTGACCTGGCACGGTGGCATCGCCATGGCCGCGCCAGCGGCATAATTGTAATCGTTCACCCAAAAACGTAGGGCGCACATGACATCATGCACGAAGTGCATGATGTCATGAAACCGAGCGCGAAGCGCCGCCCCTTATCAAACACTCAATGCCACTCATCAGTGACACTCATGGCATCCAGTAGTACAGACTGGCACTGCCCATTGCCGCGACAGCGGCATAATTGTAATCGTTAACGCGGGCAAACGCCAAAACGTGCCCTGGGTATGTCAGAAATCGAAGAGGTCAATGACGCAGCGCAACGCGCTGCGTAATTGGAGACATTTGACCCCACGAGTGCGTTATACTGGACGAGTGCTTTCCAATGATATGTGCCCCCCATTCCTGGCGCTATATTGTTATTGTTCTGCAGAAATTTTTCTTATTATTATTATTTTTCTCACCCCCGAACACAGTTCGGCAACTTCCACCGCCGATTTAAAACTCACGAAATTTTGCACAAAATTCAAGAACGTAAAGTAGGAATTTACAAATACTCCACATCCAAAAATTCAAAAAAGTGGCTCGACAGCGCCCCTGCAAAATCAAAATACATTGCGCCTATGGCTATACCCGAAAAATGAACTTTGTCGTAGACAAACGAAATTCGGGTGGTGGATGGGTCTTGTCGTTCCAAACCAAAAATATATTACGCGGTTGCTAGGCAACCAACAGGAAGTCAGCCATATTGGACCGATCGTGCGACCTGGCCTCAAGGCGCATTTTCATGTCATCGTACTTTAACGAACTCGTCCTAGGGTTTTTCACGAGCCTCACCAGAATCATTCTGTGTCATCTCGACGAGTGGGACATTAAAAGTTGTTAAAAGCTTTTAAAAAATTTAACGGTGTTGCCGTGACAACCGCTCAAATTTCGGCACGTTTTGCGGCTCGCCATCAAATTTCAAGAGCGATAATTACAAATGTTGGCCGATTTCACTCAAACTTAAGCGTTGGTGGACACCCCGACCCTGAACAGAATGATATATGAAAATCTCAAATGGGCACTATAGCGCCCCCTAGGAGAGATTGCATGGAACAGCTAAAATTTACTTTGTCGTAGACATATAAAATTTGGTACACACGTTCGTGACCTGGTCTCGATCAAAAAAGTCAATGACGCACCCACGCCATTCGCCATCGTGTTGCCATGGCAACAGCCCAAACATCTGTCCTTGTCAATAGGACGCCCGACAAAAACTTTGGCGTAGCCGAACCAAATTTGGTACACAGATGCATCATGGGAATAGCACCAAAAAAGTATATTATGCGGTTGCTAGGCAACCAACAGGAAGTCGGCCATATTGGATAGACCGTGCGACCTGGCGTCGAAGGCGCATTTTCATGTCATCGTATTTTAACGAACTCGTCCTAGGGTTTTTGACGCAGCTTCACCAGAATCATTCTGTGTCATCTCGACGAGTGGGACATTAAAAGTTGTTAAAAGCTTTTAAAAAATTTAACTTGGTGTTGCCGTGACAACCGCTCAAATTTCGGGTACGCGTTTTTATGCTCGCCATCAAATTTCGAAGAGCGATAATTCGTACAAATGCTGGCCGATTTCATTCAAACTTTAATTGTTGGTGGACACCCCGACCCTGAACAGAATGATATAAGAAAATTTCACATGGGCACTATAGCGCCCCCTAGGGAGATTGCATGGAACAGCAAAAATTTACTTTGTCATAGACATATAAAATTTGGTACATATGTTCATGACAGGGTCTCGATCAAAAAAAGTGAATGACGCCCCACGCCATTTTCCATCGTGTTGCCATGGCAACAGCCCAAACATCTGTCTTCGTCAAAAGGACGCCCGACAAAACTTTTGGCGTAGGGCCGAACCAAATTTGGTACACAGATGCGTCATGGGAATAGGAACAAAAAGTATATTATGCGGTTACTAGGCAACCAAAAGGAAGTCGGCCATATTGATAGACCGTGTAACCTGGTGACAACGGCACATTTTCCTGTAGTCATATTTTAATGAACTCGTCCTAGGGTTTTTGACGTAGTCTCACCAGAAACATCCTGTGTCATCTCGACGAGTGGGACATTAAAAGTAGTTAAAACCTTTTAATAAGATCAACCGGTGTTGCCGTGACAACAACTCAAATTACGGTTTCGTTTTTGTGGCTCGTCATCAAATTTCAAGAGCGATAATTGCATAAATGTTGGCCGATTTTATTCAAACTTTAAGCGTTGGTGGACACCCCACCCTGAACAGAATAATATAAGAAAATCTCACATGGGCACTATAGCGCCCCTAGGGAGATTGATGGGACAGCAAAATTTTAATTTGTCGTAGACATATAAAATTTGGTACACAGGTTCGTGACCTGGCCTCGATCAAAAAGTAAATGTCACCACCACACCATTTTCTTATTGTGTTGCCATGGCAACAGCCCAAACATCTGTCCTCGCCAATAGGACGCCCAACAAAAACTTTGCTGTAGCCAAACCAAATTTGGTACACAGATGCATCATGGAAATAGGAACATAAACATATATTGTGACCACGCCCCTGCCAAACCGGAAGTCCGCCATCTTGGATTAAACGTCATAATGTAATCCTATGTAGACATTTAATTCTGCCACATTTTCATTTATGAAACTGTAAAAACAGCTATAACCTCAAATGTGAGCGCATCTTCAAAAGAACCCCCAACTGGTCAAAGTTGAGACTGACATAAAAATTAAATAAATAATAAATAGTAGACAAAATAACACTGCCCAACAAAAAATCACCATAGCCAAACTGGCCTAAGAAAAGGGGGGGGGAATAGGGCGTTAGCGCCCCTGGGAGTTCTGCTTGAGAGCAACGAGGTTGATCATCGCCTCTTGCGGCTATATTTATTATTATTATTATTATTATTATTATTATTATTATTATTATTATTATTATTATTATTATTATTATTATGCTTTACATTAATTACTGTGTTGATTTATATTGTGTCTACTCTGTGCAGCACTTTGGAGACTTTGTGTTGGTAAAATGTGCTACACAAATAAAGTTGGGTTGGATCTTTGTGAAAAATGTAAACAACAGCACAGGGAATGCATTCATTTTTTTCCAAGATTTTGCATTGAGACAGTGTAAATTCAGGTGTTAAGGGATTAACAGCACAAATCATCTCACCTGTTGTAGTTCAGATAAGTCAGTTCTTTCTGGTCAGATTGTGTTAAAATAAACTTCAGATCAAACTTGATTAACAGAGCTTCAGACAGAGCAGTGCCCAAAGTTAGCATCACACCCCTGATGCTGATGATATCAGCTGCAAAGTAGGAATAGTCAATCACTTTGCTGTGTCACTGTTAGAATGCAGATTTGTTCGCCTGGTTTATGGTTAAAGAAGACATATTGTTATAATCGGCATAATCTGTCGTCTATTTTCATAATTTGGACATTTTGAATTAGAATATTTATCTAAAATGACGTCATAAAAGAAACAAGTGCACTGACTTCTGTGTTAGAAAACTATGAAGATCAATGGGAGCTGATGGCCCCATAAACGTCAGTACAACAAAGCGCTGTGTGCTTTGGGTCGCTCTTTGGCCATTAGAAATATGATGCTTTTATATTTTTCTCAGATTAAGAACATTAAATTGCACAGCATAAGTACAGAGCAGTTGGCGTATACGATTTAAACCTGCACAAATCATTCCAAAAACAACTTCATGTGAGGAAATGGTGAAGAGAAACATCTATAACGTGGTTTAAAGATCTGAAAAGTCCATTTTACAGAATGAGCCTGTTTTAATATCTTAGATTACTCGGCCTATCCACAGAAAACCAAACCCGGCACCAGTTAGAACATCATTTCATTCCAGTTGTTTTAATCATGAAATTTCTCTCTCTTGATGGAGACATAGACACTTTACTCTGAGTGTGCAGGACCTGAGTGTTACATACGGTTTCAAACTCACAGAAGTGCTGCGTTACAGGTGCCACTCGAGGTCTGTTCTGAAGTGAGGGAACTTTGGGTTAGATCTGGTTTAGCAGGACAACGGAGCACTTTCTATCAGGGCACATCGCTATGGCAACGGGATAAAAAGACAACTGCTGTGAGCCCGATGAGCAGCCGGTGTGTGGAGAGACAGAGAGAGAGAAGAGAGGGAGGGGGGATGGAGAGGAAGAGACAGGGAGAGGGAGAGAGAAAGAGAAAGAATAGAGGGATGAGAGAACGAGAGGCAGACAGGGAGAAACAGAGAGAGAGAGAGAGAGAGAGGAGAAAGGAAGGGACAGAGAGAGTGATGGAGAGGCAGAGACAGGGAGAGAGAGAGAAAGGAGAGAGAGACAGAGAGACGGAGGGAGAGAAAGAGAGAGGGAGAGACAGAGAGTCTGAGAGATAGATAGAGAGAGACATACAGCGGAAGAGAGACAGAGAGAAAGAGAAAGAAAGACAGACACAAACAGTAGAGAGAGACAGAAGGAGAGGGAGAGTGATAGATACAGAGAGAGAAACAGATGGAGAGAGACAGAGAGAGCGGTAGTGAGAGTAGATGGAGACATTCTTGCGCATGGATGCACCCAAATGTTTGAAGAGTTCGACAGAAACACATCAGGCTTGTGCAGAGTCGTGTGTGTGAAAAATGAAGTGCACTTTCATAGTACAATTTTAAGGGGACTCTGATCGACTGGGGGCTGAAGCTGTATCACTGTTTCATTCTCTGAGCTGGATTCATGTTCACGTACGTTTTTATCAGTCGAGCCAAAGATCTAGAGTAATGTACAGTATTATAAAGTATAATAAAGGGTGAATGTGAATGTGTGAATGAAACAAAACACAATTCTAGGTCTGTTTTTGAGGTAACAACATTGTAACATGTCTTAAAGCTCGCAGGACTCAGCTTCGTGGACTATAGGAGCTTTCATGTGCACAGATGTTTGAGGAGTTCTATTTAAATGCCTGGAGCTGACACACACACTTTTGTCTATTTAATGATCACGGTTTTGAAATGAATTGTCTCTGTGTCGTAATCTGCAAACTCGACATGAACGTGTGTTCCCACGAGAGGCAGGTCCAGCTGTGCTTCAGAGCAGAGCACCACAGAGGTGTGAGTGGAACTGTGTGCGAGAGTGTGGAACTGTGTGTGAGTGTGGAACTGTGTGCGAGAGTGTGGAACTGTGTGTGAGTGTGGAACTGTGTGCGAGAGTGGAACTGTGTGCGAGAGTGTGGAACTGTGTGTGTGAGTGTGGAACTGTGTGCGAGAGTGTGGAACTGTGTGTGTGAGTGTGGAACTGTGTGCGAGAGTGGAACTGTGTGTGTGAGTGTGGAACTATGTGTGTGAGTGTGGAACTATGTGTGTGAGTGTGGAACTGTGTGTGTGAGTGTGGAACTGTGTGTGTGAGTGTGGAACTATGTGTGTGAGTGTGGAACTGTGTGTGAGAGTGTGGAACTGTGTGTGAGAGTGTGGAACTGTGTGTGAGAGTGGAACTGTGTGTGAGAGTGGAACTGTGTGTGAGTGTGTGGAACTGTGTGCGAGAGTGTGGAACTGTGTGTGTGAGTGTGGAACTGTGTGCGAGAGTGTGTAACTGTGTGCGAGAGTGTGTAACTGTGTGTGAGTGTGTAACTGTGTGTGAGAGCATATGAGTGTGTGTAACTGTGTGTGAGAGGGTGAGTGTGTGTAACTGTGTGTGAGAGGGTGAGTGTGTGTAACTGTGTGTGAGAGGGTGAGTGTGTGTAAATGTGTGTGAGAGGGTGAGTGTGTGTAACTGTGTGTGAGAGGGTGTGTATGTAACATTGTGTGAATGTGTATATGTATATTTAGAGGGTGTGTATGTAACATTGTTTCAGAGCATGTGTGTGAATGTAACCGTGTTTGAGAGTGAGTGTGTGTATGTAACATTGTGAATCTGTATATGTATATGTAGAGTGTGTATACAGTATGTAATAGTGTTTCAGAGCATGTGTGTGAATGTAACAGTGTTTGAGAGTGAGTGTGTGTATGTAACATTGTGAATCTGTATATGTATATGTAGAGTGTGTATACAGTATGTAATAGTGTTTCAGAGCATGTGTGTGAATGTAACAGTGTTTGAGAGTGAGTGTGTGTATGTAACATTATGTGTGAGTGAGTGTGTGTGTATATACTGTATATGTAGATTGCGTATGTGTAACAGAAGTGTGTGTATGTAACAGTGTGTATGTGTAATTGTGTGTATGCATATGTATATTTAGAGGGTGTGTATGTAACATTGTTTCAGAGCATGTGTGTGAATGTAACCGTGTTTGAGAGCGAGTGTGTGTGTGTGTGTGTATGTAACATTGTGTGTGTGAATGTGTATATGTATATGTATATGTATATGTAGAGTGTGTGTATGTAACAGTGTGTGAATGTGTGTATGTAACATTGTGTGAATATGTATATGTATATGTATATGTAGAGTGTGTGTATGTAACATTGTTTTGGAGCATGTGTGTGAATGTAACCGTGTTTGAGAGTGAGTGTGTGTATGTAACATTATGTGTGAGTGAGTGTGTGTGTATATACTGTATATGTAGATTGCGTATGTGTAACAGAAGTGTGTGTATGTAACAGTGTGTATGTGTAATTGTGTGTGTATGCATATGTATATGTAGAGTGTGTGTATGTAGCAGTGTGTGTGTGAGGATGTGACTGTATATGTAGAGTGTATGTAACAGTGTGTGTGCATATGTATATGTAAAGTAAGGGGATGTAACAGGAGTGTGAGTGTGTGTATATAGAGTGAGTGTAACAGTGTCTGTAAGTGTGTATATGTATAAGTAGAGTTTGTATGTAACAGTGTGTATGTGTGTGAGTGTGTATATGTATATGTAGAGGGAGTGTATGTAACAGTGTGTATGTGTGTGTAAGTGTGTATATCTATATGTAGAGGCAATGTATGTAACAGTGTGTATGTGTGTGTAAGTGTGTGTATGTGTAGAGTGTATGTAACAGTGAGTTTGTGTGTGTGTATGTATATGTGGAGTGAGTGTGTGTATGCATATGTAGTGAGTGTGTGTATGTATGCGTAGAGTGAATCTGTGTAACAGGAGTGTGACTGTTTATGTATATGTGGAGTGAGTGTGCATATGTATATGTAGTGAGTGTGTATGTATATGTAGTGAGTGTGTGTATGTATATGTAGTGAGTGTGTGTATGTAGTGAGTGTGTATGTATATGTAGTGAGTGTGTGTATGTATATGTAGTGAGTGTGTATGTATATGTAGTGAGTGTGTGTATGTATATATAGTGAGTGTGTGTATGTATATGTAGTGAGTGTGTATGTATATGTAGTGAGTGTGTATGTATATGTAGTGAGTGTGTGTATGTATATATAGTGAGTGTGTGTATGTATATATAGTGAGTGTGTATGTATATGTAGTGAGTGTGTATGTATATGTAGTGAGTGTGTATGTATATGTAGTGAGTGTGTGTATGTATATGTAGTGAGTGTGTGTATGTAGTGAGTGTGTGTATGTATATGCAGTGAGTGTGTGTATGTAGTGAGTGTGTGTATGTACATGCAGAGTGAATGTGTGTAACAGGAGTGTGAGGCCAGTGATGCACAGCAGGATATGGGACAGTCATTAGTAAAAAGCTCCTGTGCAGAGTGGAATAACACACAGGAAACAGAGCTATAGGCTTTCAAAACACGCCACACTCACACACTTACATCACACACACACACACTCTCTCTCACACACAGAACGATCCCTCAGATGCCCCAGGTCTTCCCCAGGTCCTCCTCCTGGTGAGGAATGACCAGAAGCCCTGCAGATGCCTCTGGATGTGGAGGAGCAGATATAGTTCTCATCTCTGACATCTGTGAAGCTTGTGTTATCATCTGGATATTTATATCACAAAATTCAACTAAAACAACTTAATAAAACAGGTCCACATCATCACAACAAAGTGCCATGAAATTATCTGCACATTACTCTAACAAATAACACATGTTTTTAATAAGAAATGAGTGGAGAAGACAGAGAAGCAAAGAGAAAGAGAAGTGTGTGTATCATGGTGGCAGTGAAAACGTGGGATAATCTGCAATGTGGCGAATAAATATTGTTCAAACATGCACGCTCCAAATATAATGTCAGAGAGTTAGGGTTAGTGAGTGTCAGAGAGAAGAAACCACTATAGCATGGTGAAAAAGTCTATTTTGCAGAAGAGGTCTGCTTGAACATCGACAATTGCCACTTTTACATGAGAGCTATAGAGAAGTTAATTCTGCTTTAAAAAGACCATGTAAACACTTAATTCCTAATGAAAATGATTATTTGGAATTAAACTTAATTCCGTAAGTGAGTGGTCTATTCTGATTTTGAAAGCCAAAAATGCCAAATGAATTTCTTCCTCAATCATGTAAACATTTCTTCTTCTTCAAAATAATCCTGGTGGTTGGTGCTCGTTGGCTCGTCCTTCTGACACGATCCGGACGATCCGGCTCCTCCAGTCGTCTCTTCCGACTTTCCTCCACTGCTCTTTGGATTTGTGAGCGGGATGTGGGAGTGGGCTGAGGTGTGGCAGCCTCAGACTCAGTTTGTCTTCTTCCTCCTTCTCCGACACTCTTCCCTTCTCCTCCTCAGCTCACAGACGTAAAGCGTGAGGAGAGAATTCTCCAGCTGCTGCTTTATTATCATCAGAACCACTGCGGAAAAAGTTTGGATGGTGTTTTTGTCAGTGGCGTAACAGAATTAAATAAATATGGTTTAACATGTTTTCCATTGAAACCTCAATTCAGAATTATTGTTTCCATGTAAACTCGAAGGGGAATATTTTAATCCCAAACTTTAATTCAGAACAATTAACTCGGAATTAAAAAAAAAAAAAAAAACATCATTTAAACATGGCCATTAAGGGTGCTTTAAGGAACCTTTCTGAATGGGTCGTCACCTGCTCGTTTCCGTGGAGATCTTATTTGCTTTTTGTAGAAAGTTCCACAGTGTAGCATTAAACTTGTCTGTCTCTATATTTACAATTTACAAGTCTGTGGAGAGGCAACCTCACTTCCAACAAGAATGCATTTTGTTCAAAGTATGTAACAGCAAAAACTCACTTGTAGTTGAATCTTTTTAATGCCATACTGTGGAACATTACAGGCGAAGATACAACTTTTCCACTCACCAGAAAAGCTACATAGTGCGGATTTGAACAGAGCTAAAACCAAACCATGCAAACAGAAGGCACTTTAACAAGATCCAGAAGTGTTTATAGTGCGTTGTTGAGATGAATCATGAGTTAAAAATAGTCATGTACATGTTTGCTGCAGTGCAGGAGGAATGGGACACACCAGCTTCACACCACAGGCCACATACACACCAGGCCTCATCAGTTATCGTCCTCAGGAGGGATGAACACATGAGACAGCCAGGGACTTTTTGGAGCTTTTAGAACATTGTTCCCTCATCCAAAACACAGGCTTTGTAAGTCATCCATACATGTTTCAGTAATGTAGGGATCTCTCACAATATTTGAACCCTTCTTGTGGGTAACTGTAAAATCCTGTACGAGGCTCCGCCCACATTAAGCTCTCTGCAGTGTTTTTTCTTAAATATATGAAAAGCAGGATACAAAAGAATACACTGCAACTTCACAAACCTGGTTCAATGTGCAGTAGTTTTATTAGGAGGTTGCACGCAGGTTGTGTTGTGATAAAGTCTGAAAGGAGAGTGACTTAGAATGGGGAGCAAAGGGAGGGGGGAGTGCATAAACTGAAATGTGACTGTTCATTCCAGACACATGACCTATACTTCCGTGGCTGCTGTATTTGTTCTACTGTGCACACACTGATCTAACATCTGACTGTTTATACAATAACAGGACACATACAGAAGTACAGCTGCATTTAAAACCACAGTCTGGCTTCTTTGCACAGAAATGTTCAGTAAATGCTAATAAATGATTAGCATTTGTGATTAGCATAGGCCCTGCAGGTCAAACATAAAGGACTCTAAGGACTCTTCTCTCTAAGAAAACTCTTGAAACACATATATGTGTGAAATGTCCGTTGTGTGAGGTCAGAGCGCTGCACTAAATATTTATTAAGTCTAAAAGTTATTTTGAGCTCCCAGTGTTTACACTGATAACATCTCTGAGCTCTAAGTCTCTGTAAAGTCAAGTTCAAAAGTCTGTACCCTGCACGGACCGGCCTGGGTCAGACGTCTGTTTATATGAAATGAAGGATCATGTATATTGTACTGTACTATGCTATGCTGTACTATACTAAGCTATACCATACTGTACTGTACTCTACTGTACTGCACTGCACTGTACTGTACCGTACTGTACTGCACTGTACTGCACGGTACTGTACTGCGCGGTACTGTACTGTACTGTACTGCACTGTACTGTACTGTACTGTACTGCACTGCACTGTACTGCACTGCACTGTACTGTACTGTACTGCACTGCACTGTACTGCACTGCACTGTACTGTACCATACTGTACTGCACTGTACTGCACGGTACTGTACTGTACTGTACTGCACTGTACTGTACTGTACTGCACTGTACTGCACTGTACTGTACTGTACTGTACTGTACTGTACTGCACTGTACTGCACTCCACTGTACTGTACTGTACTGCACTGTACTGTACTGCACTGTACTGTACTGCACTGCACTGTACTGTACTGCACTGTACTGTACTGCACTGCACTGTACTGTACTGTACTGTACTGCACTATACTGTACTGTACTGTACTGCACTGTACTGTACTGTACTGTACTGTACTGCACTATACTGTACTGTACTGTACTGCACTGTACTGTACTGTACTGTACTGCACTATACTGTACTGTACTGTACTGCACTGCACTGTACTGTACTGTACTGTACTGTACTGTACTGATATTTGATTTGTTCACTGTCAGAGTTTTGTCTGTGGCTCCAGACAAACACTCGTCCTGCAGCCTTCACTCTGAGATCTGTGTTTTTACTGCACTTTGAACTCTTCCCCTGTGAATCAGCGTGATCTCGTGTGTGTATGTGTGTGCGTGTGTGTGTGTGTGTGTGTATGTGTGTGCGTGTGTGTGCGTGTGTGTGTGCGTGTGTGTGTGTGTGTGTGTATGTGTGTGTGCGTGTGTGTGTGTGTGTATGTGTGTGTGCGTGTGTGTGTGTGTGTACACTATAGACATAGAGACTGTCACTGTGGATCTGTCCAGTGGCTGTATACAGACTGGAGTAAACCAAATGAAAGTCTGTGTCAGTACTTCATCTTCTACTTTTTGCTGAGCCTCATTTTTTATTCATTGTAAAATACAGACATAATGAAATTACATTTACCACAGTGAATATCAGAGAAATGGATTTTACAGAGAACTTATATCAAACTGTTTTGCTGATGAGGAATATTTCTCTTTTTTATGTCCACGCGAGTCGTGCAGCATTCTGCAAGATTCTTTTGCTCTTACAGTTTGAACCTGCAGATAAAATTCTTTCATTATCTTCTTATTCTCCTCAGAACAGAACAGAACAGAACAGGACAGAACATGTCTCATGTGAAGCTCAGAACCTCCAGAATCCCTTCCCTGAGCTGCAGAGGCTGCACTAGCACTGACTCAGGACTGGTGCATGTGCAGGAATTTAGGGAGTGACTGTTCAGATCAGAGACATTTTAGGATTAAACCAAAGACTGTATAAAGATGTGGACTAAGTGAGAGTGACGTCACCCATCGTGTTCAATACTACTCTACACCTACTATTACTACTACTACTACTACTACTACAACTACTACTACTACAACTACTACTACTACTACAACAACTACTGCTCATACCAAACATAGTACACATATCACTGCAACTACCACCACTACTATATTTACCACCATGAGTCTATTACTACTACAACAAATAGTACACACACACACACACACACACACATACACACACACACACACACTATCCTCTAGTGTGTACAACGCTGAGTGCTCCTAAAGGAAACAGCCCCTCAGAGCTACTTTTAGTACTGCTATCCATCAGACCATGAGACCATAATCCTGTCACATGTACTACATATACTACATACTTTTACCTGTATGTGTACATGTGCTCTGCATGTACATGTATCCTTTGTGTACTCTACAATAGACTCTGCTTTATACATGTACATACTGTACTGTGTACTGCACATTCTGTGTACTGCAGTATTTTAGGCATCGTGCTGACTCTCTGACACATAAGTACTTTTACTGCAGTACTCTGTGGGGGAGGTTATGACCCTGGACCACACATACAGGCCCGGAGGAGGAGATGATTTGTGGAACATCTCCACACGGCTCAGCTCTCACCTGTTTTAAAGGAGACGTATGATGCAGATGGACTTTTATGAGCTTTAAAGCTGTTGTAGCAGATTTTCAAACCATGAAAGGAGAAAGTGGTTACTCGTGCTCTTCGACATAAACGTGGGAAAATTTGAGGCCAAAGTGAAGTGCCCAAATGAACCAAAACAAACATGACAATACTGATCAGACTCTTAAGTGAAAATCCAGACTTGTACAGGTTTATGAAAACATGTACAGAGGAAAGTGCTTTGTGCATTTGTGGAGGAAAAACATCTGCTTTTCTCTCAACTGGAAAATGATTTTTTGTCTTGTTCAGCTGTCGTGACACTTCACCCAGTCAGCTCTGAGTTTGAGCGTCCCCATTGCTTTTAATGAGAGTCCTTCCAGACAAAATGTGTAGAAGTCAATTCAGAGGGTACTAGAGCAGATACTGCTGTGTGCTGCAATGAAATGTCATTATGAGGCGGAACTTTCATTGCAGTTTTAAAATCTATGGACCCATTTCGATTGCAACAAAATCTATTATTTTCAAACAGCTTTTTTGTGCATTTCTTTTTTACTTTATGTGCACCCTCATTCTAGCCTTTTCTACTTGATCTGTTGTTGTATATTGAATCAGTCTAACTTTTTAATGCAAGCTAATGGTTTTGCACTCACTCATTGCTCTAACCACTCTTCTCTCCTCTCTTTTTTTAGGTCGAAAGTTTGTGATAGCGAACGCGCGTGTGGAGAACTGTGCGATCATCTTCTGTAATGACGGCTTCTGTCACATGTGTGGATACTCTCGGGGGGAGATCATGCAGAAGCCCTGCACCTGTAACTTCCTGTACGGCCCTGGCACCAAGAGGCTCGCCATCGCTCAGATGGCCCAGGCCCTGCTGGGCTCCGAGGAGAGGAAGGTGGAGATCGACCTGTACCGGAAAGACGGTAAGGACCAGCGGAGGGGGAAGAGGGGTGGATGGAGTGGGGGATGTGGGGTTGACCAAAGCTGGTGAATACTGGATGTTTGCAGTGTACTTTTTATATGACAATGGGAGGACTGCTTGTGGTGATGTGGAAGTGCTGTTCATATAGTTTAAGGAACACGTTCTTGTGACTTTAATCCTCTTTTAAACATGCTTTTGGTCACCTCGGACTCAATATTTCACATTTTTAACTTCAGATTATGTCTGCATTTGTACGATGTACTACACAAACTTCACTGTTTCCAATGAGGCGCCCTCTGCTGTCAGCAACACGAATGAACAATGGAAAAGTAAATAAACAAAAGACCCTATCTTCTGCGAATGCTCTAATAATCAGACCATACATTCATTTTTAAAACAATTTGAGTCCAGTGATTTTTGTGGACTTAAGAACTGTATAGGAAAGGTTCAGATTTTTACCTATGATGTAACAATCCTGGCAAAATTCATTATTAACATGAGTATTTGAGTACTGAGAGGAAAACTTGGGACTCTGGACGTAAAAAAGTAAAAAAAAAAAAAAAAAATCTCCAGATATGTTTTTGACGAGGGACAGTAAGACATGGTTAAAAGGTCCAAAAAGTCTTAATTTGTCAGTATCATGTCCGCGTCTTTGAGGATTCGGCAGATTTCAGGTTTTCTCAGGGGCTAGTTATCTTGATCAGGTATGAATAGATGTCCGGCTACTGAAGTTTGATCCATTTCTTTTCATCATTTATGCTCTCACCTCTATTTACAGGCCCGTAGCCAGGGGGTCGAGGACGACCCCCCTTCCCCTGAGACTGGGGTCACCTTTTTCCAAAAAATATTTTTTTTAAAATAGTGCTGAGTGCTGTAAATGCGATATACTGTAAACCATTTCTAAAATGCTAATAAAGATTTGTTTCATATTTAATAAATTCCAGTTCTTATAAGCAAATAACTTTATATAATTGGTTGTATTTTTATAATAATTTAACAATATATGCATAATTACAATAGATAATGTAATAGATAACAAGTGAAGTAAATGAATATTATGAATAAGTTTACCATAATTTTTAAATTGTAGACATTAAGGGTTTTCAAATTCAATACCTTTGTCATCCCAATGATTCTATACTAATAGTTAATCAAGGTAAAATATCACCTTATCCTCTGTGTACACCCTTAAATCATGATAATTATTTATATTCAGCATATGCAACAGCCTTAACTTTTATATGTGCTAAAACAGGCTCATTCTGGGTGAGGATGCCCCTGAACCCATTGCATCACATGCCATAGAGCATGTACTTATAGTACAATCACTGGGTCGCAAAGGCACCCGTATAAAAAGGTCACTTTTGGCTTAAAAAACGACCCACCCCCCTTGGAAGTCTGGCTACGGGCCTGATTTAGCGTATATGGGGCATCAGAACTTAACGTGATAAACGGTTTTCGTGCTCTGACAACTGCGACACTTAATCAGGCTGTGTTCATAAACAAATAATCCGTCTATTGTTTACCCCACAAAACCAGTTTGCATAACACACTTTGCTGATATAATGGCTACACAAATTTTTTCAGTGATTCAGATTGTGTTGGTTAATTTTCATTGCAAATATGGCAGATGGTCGTGTATTTTGGAAACAGCACTAGCCTATAGGAGGGCTCAGTTTGCATGGAGACTCCAGCCTGTGGGAGAGTGTACAACTGTGTATCCATCCTGTCTTATCTTGGCTGTTTTTAATGAATGAACTGTCACTTCACATGGGTGTTAAAATCTTATTGGCAGTCAATATTAGTCAGACTGTTGTAGCTCCTCTAAATCCTGTGAAGAGGAGGAGGTCAGAGGGGACAGATGAAAGTCTCAAGTCATATATTCAGACTCGTGTTACAGTGTGCAGCTGGTGTCCATTGGTTGTTTATGGTTGTTTATGATGGGTTGTTTATGACGATCACTATGAGACGTTTCTGGCTGAGGATCAGTCATCAGTTTGTCTCCATGAAGGTGTCGCTGCTTTGACTTGGATGTTTTACAGCATGGTAAGTTACAGCTCTGATTTGTGGAGCCCATTCAGAATAGGAGGATAGAGAAAGTCCATGCTGTACTGTGGATCATTCCAGACAAAGCAATAACATCTCCATGGAGACACACGGCTGACAAAACATCCATCCGTCTTCTTAAGTGTACCCAGGGCTGGGGCAGCAGTCTGAGCAGGACCTCACAGACTTCCTTCATTCTAGACACTTCCTACAGCTCCTCCGGCATTACTGCAGCCTGGAAGAGCAGCAGTGGCTCTACTCCGAGCTCCTCCTGTGTGCCTGAGCTACTCACCCTATCTCTAAGGGAGCACTCAGCAAATCTGTGGAGAAAACTCATCACTGCATGACCGTAGGTGAGGTTTCACTTCGTGAAAACCGTCAGCATTAGGATTCTTTCACTCGATGGTAGGCGGGTACTTTTTTATTTAACCAATCGCTGCTATTTGGTTGTGTGTGCATGGCGTATGCAGTCTGCTATCGCAACTCGTGTTGGTTCTGGCTTCACTGATTGGCTGGTGCACCGACTACAACTTCCAGGGTTTTTGTGAACTGTACAGTGACTGTGATCCCTGACCTAGTTGCTGGAGAGAAATGAAATTGAACGGAGGCACTAGGTGGCACCAGCCTGGTGACAGTAGGAACGTAGACTGACAGCTTTGCTTTTGGACTCAGCTCGATGCAGCTGACAAACCCCCAACCAGAAAACAACATAAGTGTAGCTGAAGAAATTGAGCTGAATGATGGAGGATTATCATATTTATTTTATTTTCACTTTAATCAGAAGTCTCATTCTATTAGCCATAACTTGAATGTGTTATTCATTATGCTTATGAGAGTCATGTGATCATCTGACCACTGCTCCAGAGGATGTGACGTCTGAGTGTAAAAGGAGCTGCTGTTTAGAATGAGGTCACATGTGGATTCCTGCAGTCACCCTGAACCAGCTCTGTGTCAGGAGCACGAACAGTTACAGCAGTATATTTAAATCATGAAGAGAGTCGACTGGTCCCAGTAAATCTGCTCAGAAAGGAACATTTTGGCACATTCCATTCTTCTTTTTCACACCACAATCCTTTGCTCCATGAATTCAAGTTCAAAGTTCATGTTCAAAAAGTTTATTGTCAATTCTTCATACAAAAAAACAGAACAAGAATCAAAATTGTGTTTCTCACTCCCAAGAGTATAAACAATTAATAATATGGAAAAGTCTAAGTGATCTTCTTTGGGCAGAGGTACAGTCCCACTTCCTGCAGCCTGAGAGAGAGGAGAGAGTTCAGCATCCTAACAGCCTGAGAGAGAGGAGAGAGTTCAGCATCCTAACAGCCTGAGAGAGAGGAGAGAGTTCAGCATCCTAACAGCCTGAGAGAGAGGAGAGAGTTCAGCATCCTAACAGCCTGAGAGAGGAGAGAGTTCAGCATCCTAACAGCCTGAAAGAGAGGAGAGAGTTCAGCATCCTAACAGCCTGGTGGTTAAAGAGGGGAGAGAGTTCAGCATCCTAACAGCCTGGTGGGTAGAGCGGGGAGAGAGTTCAGCATCCTAACAGCCTGGTGGTTAGAGAGGGGAGAGAGTTCAGCATCCTAACAGCCTGGTGGTAAAAGAGGGGAGAGAGTTCAGCATCCTAACAGCCTGGTGGTTAGAGAGGGGAGAGAGTTCAGCATCCTTACAGCCTGGTGGTTAGAGAGGGGAGAGAGTTTAGCATCCTAACAGCCTGGTGGTAAGAGAGAGGAGAGAGTTCAGCATCCTAACAGCCTGGTGGTTAGAGAGGGGAGAGAGTTCAGCATCCTAACAGCCTGGTGGTAAGAGAGGGGATAGAGTTCAGCATCCTAACAGCCTGGTGGTTAGAGAGGGGAGAGAGTTCAGCATCCTAACAGCCTGGTGGTTAGAGAGGGGATAGAGTTCAGCATCCTAACAGCCTGGTGGTTAGAAAGGGAAGAGAGTTCAGCATGCTAACAGCCTGGTGGTTAGAAAGGGAAGAGAGTTCAGCATCCTAACAGCCCAGTGGATGAAGCTGTTAGTGAGTCTGGTGGTGCGGGAACGGAGGCTCTTCCAGCGTCTCTGTTTTAATGTCCAAAAATATTGCAGATTTTGCTTTTCCAAATCTCTAAAAGTGCCTGTTGATTGTACTTATATTCCAACGTACACTGACGAGAAAAACATCCAGACAAACACATTTTTGACTAAGAAAACACTGCACTATTGGGAGAGTGAGAGGCCTACATGTGCATGCACTGCAATTCAAATCAATCAATCAATATACAGTAAACATGTTCAAATCAAATGCAACTTTTACTGATGATAACTGTAATACTGATTTATTCTTAATTGCTAAAACACTTGAGAGCCTCTGCAGCTCAGGGAGGGAATTCTGGAGGTTTTACACGAGGCCTGTCCATATCCTGAGCATGAGACAACCTTAAGTGAACTTGAGGAGATGGAGCTGGAAGCAGATATAGACTTTTAATACTCTTCGGATAAAAGAACAAACAGATAAACAACCGCCACTTGTTTCTGCGCCCTGAAAAGGTCAAAATTCATGTTTTTTATCTGCCTCATGAAAATGAATGAGGCACAGTGTTAATACAGTACAGGCTGTGCAGAGATTCTAAACCCGTCAGTCCTGGAGGCTCTGGGGCTCTTACACCGGCTGCACCAGCACAGGAGGAGAAATACTGTTGTTTCTGTGGGTTCATTTGAGACCTCCTTCCTTTTCAAGTGCCTCCTCCCACCTCACTCCTCTTCTTCCCTTCATCCTCTCACCTCCTTTACAGTCCCTCCTTACCCCTGCTTCCTCACTTCTCTCCCTTTCCTCCTCAGTCTCTCTTTAATCCTCCTTTCTCAGTTATGTTCTCTCCTCCTCAGTCCCTTCTTATCCCTACTCCCTCACTTCTCTCCCCTTCCTCCTCATTCTTGCCTCACCCCTCCTTCCTCTCTCCTCCTCAGTCCCTCCTTACCCTTGCTCCCTTACTTCTTCCTCACTTCTCTCCTTTTCCTCCTCAGTTTCTCCTTAGCCCTCCTCCCTCACTTATACTCACTACCTCCTTACCCCTGCTCCCTCACTCCTTCCTCACTTCTCTCCCTTCTTCCTCACTCTCACCTCTCCTTCCTCACTTATCCTCACTCCTCTCATTATCTCCTTACCCCTGCTTCCTCACTCCATCCTCATTTCTCTTCCTTTCATCCTCAGTCTCTCCTTAGCCCTCCTTTCTCACTTATGCTCTCTCCTCCTCAGTCCCTTCTTATCCCTACTCCCTCACTCCTTCCTCACTTCTCTCCCCTTCCTCCTCAGTCTTACCTCACCTCTCTTTCCTCTCTCCTCCTGAGTAGCTTCTTACCCCTGCTCTCTCATTCCTTCCTCCCTTATCTTCCCTTCCTCCTCAGTCTCTCCTTACCCCTCCTTCCTCACTTACCCACTCTCCTCCTCACTACCTCCTTACCCCTGTTCCTTCACTCCTTCCTCACTTCTCTTCCTTTCCTCCTCAGTCTCACCTCTCCTTCCTCTCTCCTCCTCAGTCCCTCCTTACCCCTACTCCCTTACTCCTTCCTCACTTCTATCCCCTTCCTCCTCAGTCTTATCTCACCCCTCCTTCCTCACATATCCTCTCTCCTCCTCACTACGTCCTTACCCCTTCTCCCTCACTTCTCCCCCTTCCTCCTCACTCTCTTCTCACTCTTCCTTCCTCACTTATCCTCTCTCCTCGTCAGTCTCACCTCACCCCGCCTTCATCTCTCCTCCTTCAGTCCCTCCTTACCCCTGCTCCCTCACTCCTTCCTCACTTCTCTCCTTTGTCCTCACTTTCACCTTACCCCTCTTCCCACACTCTTCCACTCCCCTTCCTCTTAACATCCCTCTTTACCTTATCTCCTCCTCACCTGTCCATATCTTCTCCCCTCCTCCTCACTCTTCCCCCTTACCTCTCATTTGCTTTACTCCCTCTCCTCCTTTTCCCTCATCCCCTTCCCCCCTCCTAACCCCTCCTTCCTCCCGTCTTTCCCTACCCCCTTTCCTCTCCTCACTTTTCTCATCCATCCTTACCTTTCTCCCCTTCAGCCCCTCCTCCCATCACCTCCTTCCTCACCTGTCCGTTCTCCCATCCTCTCGTCTCCCTGTCCCCCTTCCGTCCTTACCTCTTCATACCCCCTCCTTCCTCTCATCTTTCCTTTCCTCTCCTCTCGTGCTAGCGGCCGATATCTCCCAGAGACACCTCTCATCCATAATGCACTCACGGTGAGGAAACATTACGCCGCCTCCACTCCTCCGCACAGCCCGCTCCTCCCATCCTCCCCTTCTCCCGTCCTCACTACAAGCCTTAGAAACGGGCCCAGTCTGGAGCTGAAGGGCCCGTCGTAAGCTCGGGCACACACCCGGCTCGGCGCTCCGTCTTGGGCCATTCATCTAGTGCCAGGAGCCTTCAGCATGATGGATCTCCTCCCGCCGCCTCACGCTCAATTGTCCCTCTCCCAGTGCACTCCAGGACCATCCATCTTGCTTGAGAAGGTGGATATAGGAACCATGCAGTTCTTCCAGGGGTTCAGTGGTATTAGTAGTAGGATTTGTGTCGGCGTTTGTGTGTTTTACAGTGGCCTGGGGCGCAGGGGCGGAGGGATATTTGTGAGTTGGTGAGGAAGAGAAATGAGAAAATAGAAGGTTTGAAGGAGCTTGATAAGAAGATAAGATACGGCTAAATGTTGATGGTATCTCCAAAATGGAAGATCTAGTGGTTGGTACATAGAGTGTGACGTCATCCACCGCGTTTTTTGCTCTGATCAAATGGTTATAGTGGCAATTCTGGTGCCAAGAAACCTATTTACAAATTAGAGTGTGTGTACCATTTCAGTTTTTTTGCAAAGTCTGTGGGGAAAAATTACTGTTGAGCTCCACTGAGCCAGAGAAGATGGAGCCAAAACCTGCCCGTACATACTTCTTATTTGGAAATCCCTTTATATATACTCTAGGTCTATTGGTGCCAGGTTGCCCCAGTGACGCTGAAGAATGGACAAAACTGGGACAATAAAGTGTATCTTCTTAATAGTCACCAATAGCTGGTGTGTGGTACTTCTGGTCAATGAAAGATGGACAGCACATCTCACTCTCTTCACACATTTGTTAGTGTTTAAAAGCAGAGTCTGGCCAAAAAAAGAAGACAGGGTGTTTGTTGAGAGGTTTTTTTTTAGAGGTTTTTAGAATGTAATGAATGGGGATGTAACCAGAACCAAAATCTGGTGATATCATGTCATCAAAGGTCTCACAATAATACCGTCAACCTTCACAGTATATCGAATCACAAGTTTGCTTAAATGAATAGTTCTGATGCAGAAATAGCTTAAAAAAACAGAGGGAACTACATAGACCATGATCCTTTGCTCTGTTTCAGTGCAGACGACATGAAGAAATAACTGTTCTAAGCACTTTGAAATCTTCATTCTTTGGATTAAGTCTTGTGAAGGCATTTTTAGAGGAAAAAGGAGCAGATTCACAGTTTTGGGAGTCTCCACAAAATATTATTTTTTATTGTTTATTTATTTGAATTAAGATAATGCATATTAATCAACATGTCAACAAACAGATCAATGTAAATATGCTGGAATTAGCACAATAGCTCCTTTCTATCCGTTGAGTTAAAGCAGGTCAGAACAGAGAATATTCAAAGCACACACAGGAGGGAGTATACAACGCACACACGACACCAAATAAACCACAAATTAACAGAAGACCAGTCTCATAGTTTAAAAGGTTGAGTAGGATCCACAGTTCCTGATATGAGCAGTGTTCCATGACTGTGAGCCTCTGACAGACTTTTGGCCACATTTGTTGTGTGTTACAGTCTCTGATCAATGCTCTCGTGTTAACTCGTTTACTCTAACTTCTTAGATTCTTTTTCAGGACAGTGTAGTCAAGTGTATCTGCCTTGTTGGCATGTTTCGGTTGCTGTGAGCCATCTTCAGAACTGTCACTGGTGTTGGTGGTGACGTGTCATATATCAGCTGTTGTTACTTCTGGAAGTAAAGTCACACACTTGACTACATTGTCTTAAAAAAGAAGTTGAAGTACTAAGAAGACAAAAAGAATATTTTTGGCGCAACTTGGTTCCTCTTTTTTTTACTTATCAAATCCATTAATGGTGGAGGAGCAAGTCCATTTAAAACTTTAAAAAATAAGGCGAGCATCCATAAATATCTGAGAACTTTCAAGGTCCAAAGTGTTATCCTTACTTAAGAGATTACAATAGTGATACTGTGAAGGCTTTTTGTCCAGAGTCTTCAATGTTCTTTTGAAGAGGAACTTTAGGGCTTTAATTTAGGGACTTAGGGTGAGATGTTTATGGAAAAAATATCGTACAGAGAGATTTGGATATCATTCCATCTCTAATGACAATAAATGTTGTACCAAATGACTGGTCAAAGCATTTTAGAGTCAGTCTTGTTATTCTGTAGAATATCTTTATACTGGGAGCCTCCCACCATATCGTGAGCTTTCCCATGATATTACAATAAATATTGTACCACGAGGTTCATACCATGACCATATCGTATTGTGAGACTTGGATGTCATTACACCTCTACTTTTTACTTATCTGTACTTTACTTAAATACATTTGAATTCACTATATTTGGGAGCAGGTATCTGTGCTTTCTACTCCACTACATTTCTGAACAGGACTGAAGAGTAAACTTATTCTTATTAAAGAGAAAAAGAAAAATATCAGACATTCACTTAGTTACAAAATATTACATATTAATTATAAGACTTTATTGTGAGTGGGCAGGAAGCATTAAAAATACACTGACATGCTTCCCACCCGCTCATAATAAAGACTTTTACATATTTTGTAACTGTATGAATGCCTGATATTTTTCTTTTTCTCAATGAACTGTCCCCTTTTTCATGAGTCACACTTAGTCACCGAGACACCAGTAGCTCCCTGTCTCTGCTGTACTTTTACTTGAGTAGCTGAACTGAATACTTGTTCCAGCCCTGGTGATTGTAGGTTTTATTGTAGGTAGAGCAGTGCCTGAGTGAGTGATGGTTGGAGGGCTGATGGTGCAGACGGTGCAGATGGTGGACTATAAAGCCTCTTTCTAAATAACCTGCCATAGAAATGGAATGCATTAAAGTGAAGGACAAAGTGTATTAACGACCCTGATGGAATCAGGATCAGGGGGCAGGAGGGAGGAGGGGGCGTCTGACCAAACTGTATGGATAATCTATGTCAAAGTTACACCGTGTAACTTTACTGGTGACGGGCCAGCTACCTGCTTGTCTCCATGGAGATGTGATCGCAAAAATGTCCTCCAACTAAGGCAATAGTGTGTACCGTAATGTTCCACAATATAGAATTAAAGGTCCTCTATGACTGAAATGACTGTATCACCATGTGACATCACAACGTGTTTTCTGTTTGAGAGAAGAACTCATCTTAGATACACAGGGTTTGTGAGTTAAACATGTGTGAATGAAACAAACACAACTCCAGGTCTGTTTGTGAGGGTTCCGTGCTGCTATCCTGACATGCCAGGATTTAGCCATTGACGTCTAATTGTTGGAGTAGAGGCATAAACATTATTTTTAAAGCCTCATATTGCTTCAACTTCTTTGTTTTTCATGTCAGAGTAGCGGCATTTACTATGTGAGACTAATGTGACAAGTTTAGCCTACCATATCGTTCAAAAATGAAGGTTGTGGTGGTTCCGTGACATCGGAAATGCAGAGTAGTCAGACAAGAGGCACACCACAAGATGCAGAGTGCAAGTCCCACAGGCTGTGGCTAAGATACACTTCTCCATTTTTTAAAATATCATTTTCTATATTGAATTTTCCCTTGCAACTCAGTAAAGCTGATTAGTTCAGCTGATCTATCTATTTACCTATTGATTTATCTGCTGCATTCAGCACCATGGACAGCAGCCTGAATATGCACAGGTAGCGTGTCCAAATAGCCAAAAAGTGTTGGAAAACCGGCACGTCTAAACAGAGGCATGTCATATTGAAGGGACGTCGAATCCTTGTATAATTTGTTCATTCATTTTTCAATATAAAACCAAAAATAAGAAGACGAAAAACAACAGTTTTCTTAATTATTTGTCTCCAAATCCAAAAAAAAAAACAGATAACGATTCGTGTTTTTCAGTTTTCGATTTTGTGTTTAAATGAATAATGGAAAAAACAGATAACGCCCATTTCCCTTTTCCTGAACCAAATTCCTGGTCCTAATATCCAGTGTGGAGCGTGTGTCATCAGTGGACCGCCGAGCCCACCGCCAGGACTGGACCAGGACTAAACCAGGACTGAACCAAGAATGGACCAGGTCAAAACCAGGACTGGATCAGGTCTAAACCAGGACTGAACCAGGTCTAAACCAGGACTGAACCAGGTCTAAACCACTTTCGCGGGCATGGTATCACCGTCACCTTGCCCCGGTCACCGCCTTGACTAACTGATTTTTTGCTGGAAACACTGAGTCCTGATCCAGTCCTGGTTCAGTCCTGGTTTCGACCTGGTTTAGTCCTGGTTTAGTCTTGGTTTAGTCCTGGTTTAGATGCTGGATATAATGGCCAGTAGTCTGGTTCAAGGAAACGGCCGTTCTCCATTTCTTCCATTATTCATTTAAACACAAAACCGAAAACTGAAAAAAATAATTGTTATCCATTTCTTTTTTTGTTTTCTTATTTTTGGTTTTACATTGGAATGAGGAAACTACATTATAACAAAGATCAGACAAATAGAATGAAATTAAAACTCACTTTCATTAAAATTACCAGGCCGTTTCCCTTGCGTCTTTCTCTTATTCCACAGTCAGAACGATTCACATTAGCTTGAAGCACCTTAGCGTTCCATTGACCTCCGTGTGGGCCCCCGTAGGCCTCCTTTCCTACCCGAGCGCAGAGTGGTTAGCCCTGTATCTAAAGTACAGTGCTCGTCTTTATCGGCTGTGGTGGTGGTGGAGTACAGATTGCCTAGCAGCCGTAGCTAAGCACTGCACTTACAGAGCTCCACGTCTCCGGAGAGGTGACTACACACAAAATCCACCTCCAGCTAACGGCACATCAAGCACACACCGCTAGCTAGCACCGTTAACAAGCAGCGCCCACGCAACAACAGGTTACATCAGCCCGGCTCCAACTCTGGCTCCACCACTGCTTCACTGAGCACAAACTGCAGATATTTGTGAAATTGTTGAGTTCTTTCTAGGATGTGATTAGACTAGATATATCGTGGTAGTGTAATTAAAAAAATAAGATCTAGTTTATGGTGTTTATGAACCTTTGCAGTAAAATCTAAGGACAATTTTAGTACATTTATCCTCGCCTGGATTTTATTAATTTTGCTATTAAAACTCTTAAAACTCCTATTAAAACTAATTTTTTTCAGTACAACCTGTTATTTCACAATCTGCTGCTGTAGTTGTGTCATATGGCTGTAATAAAAGCTACAGGACCAGAAATACACATGAACATAAATAAAGAAATGAATAAAATAAAATAATTTTCATATTCTTTCATGCAAAACACACAGCAAACATATATAAACAACTTTTTGGACATAAAAAAGCTTAATTTAGGGCGTTTGCTACAAAAGTGTAAAATATTAAGTCTGTAAGTAAACTAAAAGTATCCTTATTGAACTAAAACAACAACAACAACAACAAAAAAAGTGCAACTGCTCCATTACTTTCCTGGTGCCAGTCCTGGAAACAGCTCCTGTCAGGTCCAGGTCCATCACTTCCTGCATTTCCATGGTGTACAGCAAATAAGAGACCACTGCAAAAATGATCAGTTTCTCTGATTTTACTACTTATAGGTTTGTGTTTGAGTAAAATGAACATTTTTGTTTCATTCTATAAACTACTGACAACATTTCTCCCAAATTCCAATAAAAATATTGTCATTTAGAGCATTTATTTGCAGAAAATGACAAATGGTCCAAATAACAAAACAAAAAATGCAATGTTTTCAGACCTCAAATAATGTGAAGAAAACAAGATCATATTAATTTGAAGAAAAAACACAATACTAATGTTTGAACTGAGGAAGAGTTCAGAAATCAATATGTGGTGGAATAATAATAATAATGATGAACACAGTAGTATTTTTCTCCTTTTCCTCCTTAAATCAGGTTTGGTTCAGGTGATCTCCTCATCAGAGCCTCATGAAGCAGAATGAGGTGTGTTTGTGTTGAATTCAGCAGACGCTGGAATGGAACGGCCCAAACACATGTAGAGACGCTGATTTCTGAAAAAAAAAAAAAAATGCAGCTATTTTTTCCAGAGCTGTATATCACATTTGGATTGAAATAAATCTTTCAAATACAAATAGCAAAGGATGCACAATTACACAGACACAGATGCATAATTTGCCATTTATTTGAGAAATAACTGCACTTAGAGCGACTTTTTCAATTGGTACGAACACAGGCGCTCAGAGCACCGACCATTTAGACTCACTACACTCTTTGGCAAAGTTTGAAAATGGATGGCGAGAACATGCATTTTCACTCCTGTTCACTTCTCTTCTGACGGTGATACTGGTCCAGATCCTTTAGCCCTACATAAGCACTCTTCCTCTTTACATTTTTTGGTACCAAGTCCAAATTTGTTTGCCAGTTGTTGAAGTTTTTCCAAATTTTGCATTGAAGCTGTACAGTCTCACGTGTGTGGAGCAGATTCCAAGACACAAAACGACTTCACTTTGGGAGTGAACGGCTGTAGCAACTCATAACGTGTCTGACTCTTAACGTAATAACAGCTCTTAACGTAATAACTGAAATGTAATAAATGTTCATAACGTAATAATCGACTCTTAATGTAATAAAATCATGAGCGCATAACGTAATAACATCTTTGCGCATAACGTAATAATGTAATAACCTCATTACATTATGAGCTCCACTATATAGCAACTCATAATGTAATAAAACCTCATAATGTAATAATGTCTTATACTGTGAGAAAAGCTGCATTAACACTGTTTATCTAAAAAAGAATGGTTTTTCAGTATATTATATGTAAATTAGAGAAACTGAGTAGCCTTTTATTCTGTATTCTTACATTTTGTATGGCACCGATGAGCTTTGTTTTGAGTCATTGAGAATACTGCACTCACATCTACTGACTACTGCAGGTAAGCAGAACTTTTTGTAACCTCTAAAGTTGAATTAATTGTTAAATGAATCCATCCACCATGTTTTTAATTGTGTGGTAAGCAGAACTTTTTGTAACCTCTAAAGTTGAATTAATTGTTAAATGAATCCATCCACCATGTTTTTAATTGTGTGTTAAGATGCTTCTTTGCACAATGTTTTAGTGAGCCACTACTTGTTGTACTATTATTTGTATTTTATCTAACAGCTCTTTGTTGTGCCTTCACTAGAGCTATTTTAGCTAGCATGTGTTATAGCTAGCTAATGGACTGAAGAAATATTGTCCTCTTTCTCCAATCTTAAACTCAAACAAATACAATCAGAAGGTGTCGCTGTTCAAAACTGAAATAGGGGACTCCAATTACTCGATGTCGTAACAAGATCTCCCTAGACGCATTTTAGCACATACCAGATTGAAGACCAGGATTCGTGGAAGTTCAATTCAAGCCAATTTATTCACCTCACAATATTTCTAATACAGCATGCTGGGTTACTAGATTCCTGGGAAACAGTCTAAGCGTGGATTCCTGCAGGGCAAACCGAGTGACCATTCATGTTTTGTGTGATCACCATGTTTCAGGTTAAGTGTACAGTTTTACAAGTTCCAAAATAAAGCAGATTTAATGTTTTCTGCTTGTATCATGTATTTAATGTAAGTAGTAAGGACATGTTTTAAAAGGCATTAACTTAATGAATGCATCATTAGTCATTAACTAACATTAATTGATTAAATAATGTTGGTTAGTTGATTCTTAGTTGTTGATTCATAATCATGATGAATTATTAAACATTAATTAACAGTTATTAATATTATTTAGTTATTATGAATTATAACAATTATATCAATATATAATAACAATATATTATAACATTTATAACAATTATTCTTAGGTACTTCGACCAAGGGGGGTTATGTTTTTGCCAGGGTTTGTCAATACTTTTATATGCTATCAGTGGTTACAACACCACCAACAAAAACCAGACAAACAAACAAAATAAACAGAAACTTCATTACCCACAAGGGGTGACTGAACTGACCAGATGGATATCTAAGCTCAAAGTGCATTTTTGAGTTATTATAATGTATTGCTTAACATTAATTAACATATTAGTTATTCCATTACTCAGAAGTCAATTAATTTCTTCTGATTAGAGTGAATTGAAATGTCAAAAAATAGAAACTTGCTGTCTATGGCCAAATTTGAAAATGGAGAAAATCATGTTTTCATTTATGAACAGTTTAATTTTTCCCAGTCACAATGAGTACTTAGAATTTGATGGTTGTGGTAAGTATTCATGTAAAAGGTCACATTTGTTAATGGGCAGCATGAATTCTGGACATATACCAAAAATATTACACAGTGCACCTTTAATAAACAATAGGATTGCTTCAAAAGCGCTAGTTAACCGTTAACCGTTTCACCTTGCAGCAATGGCAAAGGTAAAAAAAAGATAATGCAAATTTAAGGCTACTAAAATAAAAAGGCTATTCAGTTTCTCTAATTTACATATAATATACTGAAAACCATTCCTTTTTTAGATAAACAGTGTTAATGCAGCTTTTCTCACAGTATAAGACATTATTACATTATGAGGTTTTATTACATTATGAGTTGCTATATAGTGGAGCTCATAATGTAATAGGTTATTACATTATTACGTTATGCGCATAAAGTTATTACGTTATGCGCTCATGATTTTATTACATTAAGAGTCGATTATTACGTTATGAACATTTATTACATTTCAGTTATTACGTTAAGAGCTGTTATTACGTTATGAGTTGCTACAACGGCTCAACCTGAAAACAGAACAAAAATAAAACATGAACTATAAAATCCTGATCTGTTTCTGTACATTCTGTGAAAATTGGAAGTACAAGAATTGCCAGTATGTCAAATGATATGTCATATTTTTTGGAACATCCTCTATGCTGTGACTTATGTGGAAAAAAAAGAGCACTGAACACTCAAAAAAGCCAGATTGTGTGTCTGCTTGATTAATCAAAGTGTAATATGTAGTATTTACCATATCTAATTATGTTTTGTGGTTGAACATCATTAAGTTATGCTACTTTAGCATGATATGCAAAAACCTGACACTTACTAAATTCAGTCATGCTGACAGAACATGAAGTATTTGAGGTGAGAGAGCCATTTGCGTGTACAACTCCACAACAGAAGATGGCAGTAAGGTGCAAGTCGCAGAAGAACATGAACATCCTCTTTGGTAGCAAGTGGCTTAACACGTGGAAGAAAGACAAGCGCGCTCATCGTTATTATGCCACTGTTGTTGCACTGATGCTCATTATTTTCACTGTTGCACTGATGCTCACTGTTTAGTTTTGACTGCTTGGACAATGTGCGCATGTGTTTTTTTTTTTGCATTTGAGCTTGAGGATGCGGTCATTTTGGAGGGGGCAGAGGTCCTCATTGAACTCGGATCACTCTTGAGTGGAAGTGTTACTATTTCAGAACTGTATGGAATTGTTCACAGTTCAAAAATGGACAATGCAAGCAACAATATAGGCAGGTAAAAGCAATGCATGTAAAACATAGCACCACAATCTTTTCTGTTAAGTTAACAAAGTTGTCAAGGACATAAGCTTTGAAGCACCTTTATTGTAATAAAAATAAAGAAACATTTGCTGTGGCTTTAGTGTATTTTCTTTGTGTACTAGTTTATCTGATTTGAAATGGAATTTAGAAGGCACATTTGCTATACATCTGTATGTATGCAATGTACTTTTGCGATAAAGCCAGTGGAATGCATAACCATAATTAGGTTGAAAAGACCTTTAAAAATTATGTTGGCTTCACCTCTTATAATAAAGTTACAGTAACAAAAACACATTATGTCAGCCTAGCATATTTACATTGATGTCACTCAACAAATGCATCGTAACTTTAACATGTTCGTTCAACATGTTTGATTTAAGTGTGGGTGACCCGATTTAATGGGGTAGGAACAACTATAATTTATATGATTCACTCAACAAAACAATGTCTTGCTAAATGAGCCCATTATAATTGGGTGGAAATACTTTCCATAATTTGTTTATGTTCCCCCAACAAATTATTTTTTTGAGTGAATAAATTGCAAAGTTAAAAAATAAATAAATAAAAAAGCCGCGTCAGGAGCAGCGCCTGGGAACCATCTCCAGATCTTGAGCGACTCTTGATCAGGACTATCTTAGCTTGAAGATTTGAGCTGTGGTGCATGTTTTGGGCTGATGAAGGAAACCAAAAGTTTGTTTCTGTGAAGTGAGTGGTAACTGCTCACTGCTCAGTCACCGTAAATAGGCAGCACAGTTCTACCACCATACTGCAACATCACTCCACAAATGTAGCACCAGTGTGATTTTTCTCTAACTTTTGAAACAGGAACAAACTTGTGCTCAGTCTGGTGTCTTGTGGAGAGAGCTGGTGTGTGGTTCAGGCCTGCTGTGAGTGCAGGTTAGAAGAAGGAACCCTGAGGAACCTTGTGAGGAGAGGTTGTGCGAGGGAAGTTTATGTAACACAAGCAGACCACACACGCTTCTGTTCATCCGGACATTTTTGAAAACTCCCAGCAGCAGAGACCATCTTTACCTTTACTTTAGTTTGCAGAGACACTGAGATCACACTGGGGATGTTCTACTATGTGTATCTCTACTGATGGAATGTTCAGCAGTTACCATGGTGACTTTTGTATTTATTTATTAAGTTAGACACATTATAATACACAATCAATAGGCAATTTATAACAGGTATAAAAATAATACATTGACATCTAGAAAGAAAGAAAGAAAACCAGGCAATTTTCTCAAATGTTGTTCTCATAGATCCATAGCTCCTTTTTAGATACCAACAAAAATTGCGACTGCACGCTGGGTTCAAAGACAGAAATCGTGCAGAAAAAAAAGTAAGAGATCCGCACTGCAGGTCTTTGAAGATCCCAAATTTGGTGTCATTGAAAGTCAAAATGTGGGCGCTTCAAAGAACGGATCTCTGATGTTTTTTGGTGATAATGTACACATCACAAGACAAAAAAGTTTCAAGACTGTCTGAAAACTTAAGACACAAAATACACGGTTCAACAAAAGGCTGAGAGTGACTAACTGAAAAACTGTGGGGTCACTTACTAGTTCTAAGACTGGTTCTTTCTAGCCTAGAGCTCGTTTATTTGAAGAGAACTTGTCCAGTAAAATGATCTTGCTGCACGGACAGATCATTTCACTACTTTTAAGTCATTTTCTGATAGATTTAAGTGTTTAGATCTTACATTTTGGCCAAGCTTTTCTGCAGTGTGAGGGACTTGTTTAACAGCTCAAATCTTTGACAAACCGCACCCGCACATACCCGTCACATCTCAGTCTGCACCCAACTCGTTTTCCGACAGAACTGAAATAAAATTCTGCACCCGAGCTGACCTGCTATAAATACAAACCGACACCCGAACCCAAGAGCCAAAAAAGTGCCACAACTTTGTACTCTCCACACTCGCTAATTTACTTTTCAGCTCCGCGGGAGTCATTCTGAACCGCAGGACGTCGCATGTGAGGTTTGAAAATGAAAGTGGCACAGATTTCTGGGAATTTGCGTGTGCAGCAAAGACATATGGATTTTACTTTTAATCATCTTGTAAAAACACTGGTGTTTTTGCATTTCAATAAAACACAGCCCTGTTTCATGTTCACACATGATGTTTTGTAAACCGTAGACACAGCACAACATTTTTCACCTGTTTCATTCAAATTTGCCGTTCACCTGTTGGTAAATCTTGATCTTAAGTGTGTAGTATTAGTAGTTAAAGTTAATATAATAAAATATTGTATCAGTTTAAATGTATTTACGGTATGTAAACTGACATGATCATCTACAGCAAAAAAACTGTAGGGTTAAAATTTCAGGGTCAAATATTTCAGAGTTGTTTTTAACACAGAAAGTGTTATTTTAACTGTTTGAAAGTTAAATGGGGGTTTGAGTTGGGGTTGTTTGCCAGAGTTGATTAGGCTGAAGTTCATTCACCTTCCCCTAGTGTTAATTCAACTTTCCTTAGTGTTAATTTGGCACTTCCCACTCACCACTTCAAACTCACACCAGAGAAGACCAGTTTGAACCAGTTTTGTACAGAATTTCATCTTAAATTAACTCAAATAAAGTGTAAAAATAAACCATCTCTGTTTGTTGTTCAGCTAAATCAGGATAACTCTACAAAGTGTTATCCATTTCAAAACATGAATATAACTCTTGATTTTGGGGTTAAACAGGAACTTTAGTCCAGTGTTACTTCATTAACATTTCCAAAAATGTTAAATTAACTCTAGAACAGACTGGACTCATATAAACCCTGAGAAAATGTTCAAATTGATTCAGTGAGAGTTAATTTTAACACTCCACTTTTTGCTGTGTGTATTACAAAATGTTACTCCTATCATGACTTTTTTTATCTGTCACCTGCTCGTTTCTATGGAGATGTCATTTCTCTGCCTGGAGTGTTTCACAGTGTGACATTAAACAGCTCTACTTTACATTTATTAAATCATAGGTGGTTTCAGAGCTCAAAAATCCCTAGAAAAACAAACATTCTGACTGTGAGCGGGGTCGCCTCTCCACAGATGTGACCTGTAACATGGTCTGGTTTGGTCTCCATGAAGATAGAAAGCTTTAATACCACACTGTGAAACATCTCAGACAAAGCGGTAGCATCTCCCGTTACACAATGAACGTGGCTTTAACTCCAGACAGAGATGAGGTTCCACCACACAGCTTTAGGACTCATTTAGATCCCGCTCTGCTCCATCAGCTTCCTTCACTCACAAAGCAGACTCATCATCTCCGGGGCACAGTCAAATCCACGGTTACAAATTCAGATCCATGGATTTCATTTGAGGGCCAAAGGTACACCAAGACCTGAGAGATGATGAGGAAAGTATGAGCCTATGAAAATGTGGTGCTGAAAATCTCCTTAAACAGTAAACAGAGGACGGTCTCATTTTATATTAGCGGAAAATGATCTGACCCTGAAGTGAAAAGCTGAATCGTTTGTGGATTTGGAGATTTTGACGGAGCACAGACCTGCCTGCTGTGGTGGAGCTGCTGCGTGAGTGGGTGGAAAAGCTGACAACAACAAGCACATATCTGATACCTGGTGGGATCTGTGGTGACATGATTATATAAAGACCTGTTTGCATGTGTTTGTATTGTTTTATCATTAAAGGAGCATTGCGTCACTTTTCCAGGGGAGGGTCCATCGCTGTCACCTGCTTGTCTTGGAGATGTTATTGCTTCGTCTGAGATGTTTCACAGTCAGAATGTCTGTTTTTCAAAATAGTTTTGAGTTCTAAATATCATATCATTTAGACTTAGACAAAATGTATTACTCCACAAGGGAATTTATTTGGACACAGGAGTTCACACATCACAGTATAATATAATAACAAAGAGTAAAAGATATATACATGGTAATAATAGATTCTAAATAAGTAGCAAAAAAGATATAAGACCTGATTATATGAATGTATGTGTACAAGTCAACATAAATTGGAAAAATAAGTAAGAAAATATCAAATATCAGATTGAAATTGAAATGGAATAAATGTAATGTAAATGTAAGGTTGAGCTATTTAATGTCATACTGCCACAAATCTCAGGGTTTAAAAGTTCACAGCTCACGATCATGTTCTCACAATATATGAACAACTTCAACAGCACGAAACCGTCACGAGAGGCGACCTACGATTGCCGATTGGGAGTTGGTCGTGAGGTATTCATTGGTTCTCGTTACCCCATGTATACCACACGAAGCATGACACATGATTAAACCAAAACTTGATCCCAAAAACAATCGCATGAGTGAAAAACTATCTCAAAAAAGACCAAAAATTGCAGTGTACACCCGGCTTTAAACTCCACTGAGAGTCCCTCCTCCTCATGATTTATACCGATGAAAACAAGTCCAGATTGACCTTGGACAGACCTTATGCAGAAGAGACCCACCCAAACCCATTTTTATTACATTATTAAACCGTAAAGGGAGTTAAACAATATTGGTGGAGTAGAAGTGCATTATTCTGGCACACAAACACTGTCAGGACTTTAGCCTCTTGTTTACCCGCTCTCCAAACTGCACACACTCCCATTACTGCATGAGTATACTTCCTGTACGCATTCTCAGACCTCTCAGCTTCGGCGTGGGCTTGTGTGGCCCCGGTGCCTCTGTGGCGTTCGGTGTCAGTGCGAAATCAAAGCCCTGAGCGGCTCGTCTCCGTGTTGTGTGGAGGTGAAGGCCGACGCTGTATCCACACACACACACCTCGTACTATTTGTCCCAGCACACAGCCGTCTGCCATTAGCGCCCAAAGCCTGGCTCTTTGGCACAAGGATTCATTTCAAATCTGTATTACCCAGAATGCCTCTCCCTGGTGACCGCACTGAAGGAAATAGTCTGAAACAGTAGCTCGGATTTGTTTACTTGTGAAACTTTGGATCCATTAGCCATTAAGCCATTGTGTAGATTTGTATATTTCAGAACTAATGTAATACAAGTAAAAAGGCTTTATGAAAAACAAAACAATGAGGAGCAGTAAACAGTGAAGTGAATGGATAAAACCACAGACTTTAGAAAGAAGTGGACTGGATGTGAGCAGAAAGGAGTGTGATGTCAGCCCTAAATACTCGGCTCCAGTCAAATGAAGCTCACCGAGGGGTTGCAGTAGAGCAGGTTAATACGAAAAAACATTCATAAAAAAACATTTCTTTGTCCAGAAATAAACATAACATTCACAGATATTATTCATGACACACAAATAAATGTAACGTTCATAAAAGCATTTCTCCACTCAAAAAAATATGTGATTCACAAATGTCAGTGCAGTTACAGTTATTTGAAAACTGAAAAACCTGCATTTACAAACCACCGTAACTATTTGTGACTCCTGCATTTCACTGTGTATCTTTGAGACTTTCATTTCCTTCATTTTAATTTATAATTTTTGTAATTTTCTGTAATAACGAAGTAAACATAAAACATAACTAAGTATACATACAGTGGCCATACCGACTTGTCAAAGCCCGATCCCATCAGATCTCAGAAGCTCAGCAGGGCCTGGGAGACCACTGGGAATTCCAGGTGCCACAGGGGGGCGCCAGTGACCAAAACGGTTGTGTCCAAGAAGACACTTCACCCACATTGCCTAGCATGAAAGTGGTGTGTGCATGGCAAGACTCGCTTGAAAAAGATTAGTAATCTCAATGGGACTTTCCTGGTTAAATAAAGGTTAAAGAAAATACAACTAACACATAAAATACAACAAAACATAAAAAGACATCAAAAAGAAGGGATAGGTGTGTAGTACAGAGTTTCTCAATACAGTGCATGAGTGTGATATTTTAGGGCTGTCAAATCAAATTTTCATTTACATATTTTCTGTTCCTTTACATCTTTGTTTTCTGTTTTAATTAATTATTTGTGCATATATAATTATATAAAATAGAAGCATATAATATAATAGGAGCAGGACCACGCCTCAAGCGCCCTCTACTCCTATCCAGCGAATCACAGCTCACTTCTACCACACCTCAATTTCCCAGAATAACTCGACCCCACCCTCCCAACCCCGATCTGTTCACTTCCAGACATAAGACGCCTATGAGGGGGGTCCCGTCCTGCTGGGCCATGTGAAGATTGAAACTGAACCCCCACCCTGAGTCTCAACCCAGCCGACCCACCTCGTCTTCAGATAATAAACTCTTTTCTCTTCGACATGTGTTGTTGGTGTGGTCCTTGACAGTGGAGCCTTCCTGACAGCGTTCGATGCACAAATGTAACCACCATCACATCATCACATGAACTGAAGTTGGAGCGTCTGGTTTATGGTTGACATGTCTCGCTCCTATTGCACAGAGTAATAGTAGTTGGGTTAGAGGTCCAGAAGTTCCAGGTCATTTTCAGGATGACTGGTGAAAAGTGAAAACTTGTTTATCTCTATCTCTATACGTAATTGAACTTATTTAAGGTCTCAAATATCATGCAGGAGTCACAAATCTGTATGGTGGTTTGTAAATGCAGATTTATCAGTCTGCAACTAAATCTTACTGCTCTGACATTTGTGAATCGAGTAACATTTTCTTTTGAGTTGAGAAATGTTATTGTTATTTGTGTGCCATGACTTATATTTGTGAATGTCTTTATACAGTATTTGTTTCTGGACCAAGAGATGTTTTTGTGAATGCTGTGATATTTATTTGACACTCACCTATCTGCACACACAGCAGCAGTTACAGAGAGAGGGCTGACAATCTTTCAGTGTAAAGTCAACTGGAACCAGAGTTAATGGAGCCAGAAGAGCTACAGTCTATAGTCTATGGATTAAACAGTGTTGGTGAAGAGGAGGAGAAGGGAAGGCTGAGGGGGCTCATGGTTTTGCTGTGGGGAGGAGCTGTGATTGGCTGAGACACTTGTGTGTGTTCCACAGGTGTGTGAGGCTGTCCCAGTGCAACATTTTAATGCAAATCATGATGGTTTATGCAAAAGTTACATATGGTGTCATCACTTTGCATATACAGCTTGAAAATATCAAATGTGTGCCAGGAAATGGCCCTGAAAAGACCCTAAACTCCCATACTTATGTTACTTACAACTGAATGTGCTTTTATTGAAAATGATTTCTCGTTTCATTTCAAGTTTGCAATTTAAATGAGCATGTTAAAGATTGACATTCCTCCACCATGGTCATTTGGTGAACGTTGTTTTTACACAAAATGCTCTCAAATGTAGGTTTGCAGCGTTGTAAATGAAGTGTTCCACTAAATGCATTTGAAACCAAATGGAATAACTGAATAATGCATCTATTTTTCATTTAAGAATGTGTCAAAATTAAAATGAAATTAAAACTAAATTATGATCTGTGTTATAATGTTTCCTCATCACAAACAGACCCGGCGTTTTGTTTTGTTTCATTCACACATGTTTAACTCACAAACCTGCAGATTTAGTTTGTCCCTCAGACAGAAAACAGTCTGTTCCACCTTGTGATGTCATGTGGTGATGCAGGAAGCACTCCACTGTGTTTTTTTATATACATTTATGGACATTAACTGGAATGATGTTTGGATTTTCCTAGAAAATATTTTGTACCTGATAAGACTTGTGAGGTTTGCCTGAAAATCCTCCATAGATGTTCCCCTGTTAACGCTGTCATATCAAAATTTGGCATAAACATCAATCATCTTTGTTCGTTCTGTCACAGCGCTGAAGAAACGGTCGTCCATGTGATGCTCACACACTCAAATCTTGTGGAATGACATAGTTTTGTTAGTGAACAGAAACCTTGATACAAACCTACAATTAAAAGTTTAATTTTAATGTGTTGAACTTCTTAGGTTCTTTTTTAAGACAATATAGTTAAATGTATTAACCATGTTTAACCTGCAAGAGTTCTGAAGATGGTTCACAGCAGCAGCAGCCGAAACATTTCTACAAGGTAAATACACTTGACCACACTGTCCTAAGAAGTTAAAGTACTAAGAAGACATAATAAATATCTTTGACGGATATGTGTTGAACTTAATCCTGTCAAAGTTTCATATCCATCCATCCATCCATCTTCTTCCGCTTATCCGGGGCCGGGTCGCGGGGGCAGCAGTCTAAGTTTCATATCCATTGCTGTAAATTTTCTAGTCAGAAACTCACATTTGTTTTATTTCAGTCGGTCTTGTTGTTTTATATACATTCTCTAAATGATGCACAAATCCCAAAGCCATGAAGACAAAAGCACTTTGTATGGAATTTGAAATATAAAATATGATTGTATTTATTTGTATACATGTATATTTGTATATTTTCATCATAATGCATTTATGTGTTATTAATGTTGTGCATGTTGAGCCCTGTGAACATATGAACCCTTAAGCCTCTAGCGGTGGTTTTGTTTATACCATTGTACATTACATATAGTTGAAATAAAAAAAGTGTTTTAAACTGTAAACCTTCACTAGAATTATTTGGATGATTTCAGCCCTGGAATTGCCCATCTCTACTGAACTAAAGTTAAAAAGAGCTGTTAACTTGAAAACTACTGCTTCATGATATCACAAGGTGGAACAGAGTGTTTTGAGCTTTGTAGCTGCAGACAGACGAATAATAAAGAATTACTCAAACATGTTAATGAAACAAAACACAGTCCAGCTGTGTGTTTGATGAGATAAAAACATTCTAACATGACTTAAAGCTCACAAGAGTCACTTCTGTGTAATATCAGCTCTTTAAACTCATCCTCCTCCATCCATCTTCTGCATGGTGGAGCGAACCCTCTGACTGAGCATCGACCGCTCTGTCAGGCTCCACAGCATTAGCATGCACCAGGCACACTATGCTAACAGCGCCTTAGTATGCTAGCATTCACCTGTTAGCCGTGTGGGCCCCGGGGACAGGCTGAGGAATGGAGTGAAATCGACTCAACGCTCCAGTGTGGTTAAATGTGTGTCAGATAAGATCCTCGTGCCAAGTTTGTGTTTTAGCCTCTCATGGTTCATCACACGTTGAACGCTCTCATCCATCACACTGTCCACACAATCTGACCCAGGACAGGCTCAGGACATCTGCATGCACGTGACACTCAGCTCGTGTGAGGAGTGAGGAGTTTAGATGACACAGGGCAGAGATCTCAGTCCTGTGATAAAGACCAGAGGAATAGTTCATAAAAACATTCTGCTGAAGAAGCTGTGGGTGAAGAGAAGCTGGAGGGGCTGAGGAGCCTGATGTTCTGCTGCTGTGGGGGGAGTGGGGATGGTGGGATGAGGAGCAGTAGGATTACAGAGGGGAGGTTTCATCACAGTGAGAAGGGCACATGTAGGCCTATTGTTCTGGGACTTCATACTTCAGTTCAGTTTTTTGTGGAAAAAATATGAATAAGTCTTTAAGTATGAATAAGTATTTAAGTGAATGACACTTATAGTCATCATTAAAGGTGCACTACATACATTTTTGGTGGGCTTTCCACCACCTGTTTGTCTCTATGGCGATGTTAAAATTTTGCCTGAAATGTTCCACAGTTCTGTATTGTATTTATCCATCTTGTATTTATTCATTTTCAGTTGTTTTAAATAATGACTTAGAAATAGGGATGGGCGATAAAAAAGATAAAAAAGAATCACTTTTTCTCCCCATATAGGTCAATCTCTATTTTTGATTCCATCTTATTGAAAACAAAGACAGACATAAAGAGCAGGATCACTACAGGTTTAATTTTGTATTGTATATGACCAATAATTCTGGATAAATCCACATTTAAAGTTTGGAATAAGTTTGTACAATATATTAAACCTGAATGCATGTGTGTGTTATGGTTAACGACACACACACATGTATGTGTGTGACACACATGCATGTGAGCAACCACTGCTAACAGAAACATGTGCGATGTTTATACATTATTGATTTTTTCTAATTCCAATTGCATTCACTTCTTTGATAATTCAGATGTTCTTTTACTAGGAATGTAACAATAACTGAAATCTGGTGATATGGTCTGGTCAAAGGTCTCACAATAATCTGGTGGAGCATCACAATATATCGAATTCCAAGTCTCTTTGCTTAAATGAATAGTTCTGATGCAGAAATAGCTAAAACAAACAGAGGGAACTACATAGACCATGATCCTTTGCTCTGTTTCAGTGCAGACTACATGAAGAAATAACTGTTCTGAAAATCTTCATTCTTCATTCTCTCCACAAAATATTGTAATAAATCTGGTATGTTGAGATGTTTATGGTGAAAATCTGGTACAGAGAGATTTGGATTTCGTTCCATCCCTAATGACAATAAATGTTGCACCAAATGACTGGTCAAAGCATTTTAGAATCTCAGTCTTGTTATTCTGTAGAATATCGTAATATCATGAGCTTTCCCACAATATTGCAATAAATATCATACCTTGGGGTTCATACCGTGACGACTTGGATTTTCCTACACCCCAACTTTTACTTACTCTTACTTGAGTGGTAGTTTACCCAAATGCTTTTGTTAATTTGAATATTTTTCAAGTACTCTTACTGGAGTACAACCTTTGGCTACCTAAGTTTGCAAAGAAAACATTGTTTTTGTTTCATACAGGTTCAGTTATTACAAATATATTAACCAGGTCAAAACAGCTACAACCACATACTGCAGATCTTACCTGTCCATTAGCTCCATTTTAAACTCTGTGCTGTTTAGACTACACACAGATCACAATGTGTCATATAGTAACATCTCTATAACACCTCCATCAAACACAACAGGATCCAAATGTCATGAAACGTCCCGGTTGGCTTCTTCGATCTCCACTCCGAGCTGGAGCCATGTGGAGATGAATGGCGTTGACATATTGTAATGGCGGGAGCGGTGCTTAATAGCTCAGCACATGGATGTGGTGGTGGGATCCTGTCGTGGTTCTCCGCTCCCATAACACTCTCTTTACCTGAGTGCCTCCAGTCTATTAGGAGCTTCTCATATTCCAATCTCCTCATGTGATGTTTGCTAATATGGGCCTATTCACTGTGAAAACATTCTGCTCTGACGGGGAGAGCAGCTGGAAGAGGATCGTATACATAAAAAAGATGACAGTAATTAAGAGATGTCATCAAAGATTTGTGCCTGTAATCTGTAAAGTTAATTTGACTGTTGGAAAAATGACATTAGCTGAAATGAATTAAAATAAGAGCTGTGGATGAGTCATGTTCCAAGTACGATTCCCATTAAAATGTCCTATTATTGTTTGAGCAGAGGATGCAGCCATTCAGACTGTATAAAGAAGTGGACTGAGGGCTGTGAGATCACCTAAAACAGACCTGAGCATCTCCAGGGCCTCATCCGGTCCTTTGGTCGACTCGGACCGGACTGTTGGAATCAGCTCATTTGGAATGACAAAATAAACAGATTTTAGAATTTGACCTCATGCCTGGACTAAAGCTGCACTGCTTTTATTTTAGAGATGTGTTTTTTAAATAACATTTTTGTAAGGAAACCTCACTAAACCAGAACTAAACCAGGTTAAAACCAGAACTAACCCAAGTCTAAACCAGGTTTAAACCAGGTCTAAACCTGGACTAAACCAGGTCTAAAGGTCTAAACCAGATCTAAACCAAAACTAACCCAGGTCTAAACCAAGTCTAAACCAGAACTAAACCAGTACTAAACTAAGTCTAAACCAGATCCAAACTAAGACTAATCGGGTTTACTGTGTTTTCTTAAGAAATACAGCTAATATTATGCAGAATTGAGTTAAACATTTTGGTCTCGGCCCTCCAAAATATTTTCAGTTTCTCATGTGAAAAAAGAACTGCCCCCTGACCCATAGTGTTCAGCCCCAGTCAAATGAAGCTCACTGAGGCGTGCAGCTATAGGGGTGAATTTGGAGCAGAGTTCCATATTTGGAATTACAACTGCAAGTATCATAGCAACCAAAGAGCCAATCAGGAGCGAGGTAGTTGAAGGTAACGCCCCTTTCCGCTCATACCGCTGGTTTGGCAGGGGGCAGGCTCTTAGCAATGCTGTCAATCAAACCTATTGCTAAGGCTAGTGGGAGCTGAAAGATGGCGCTCACTGCTCTGTTATTAATGTTCAGATCTTCATTTAAGGGCAAAATGGCAAAAGAAAAAGACACCACTGCTCCAAAACCGCGGCACTTGTGGTGACTTCTATTGTCTGCGTAAAGGGGCAGGTGAGAATCAGATATAAAACAGGAAGTCAGTAGATTTTTTTTTTTTTTTTGGAAATAGTTTTTGATTAATTTTGCAGTTTTATAATGTCCAAAATGTAACATATTAATAACAAAAGGAAATTAATTTCAATTAAGAACGAAAATCAGTAAAATGGGAAAACAGTTTTCATTAAACAGTTTTAGTGTCAAACAAAAAAACAGATTTTGACCTCTATTTGCCATATTTAATTTAATAAAGTTTATTTCAAACAACACAACAACAATCTCGGTGCCTATTTTAATTTGAAGTTCTGCTGTTAGAAGAATCGTTGCCGTTTTGTGGACAAACATGTCGTCTTCTTTTATCGCGACGCGTTTACTTTTACGTCTTTGAAAGTAAATGCTGAACTCCAGGACGAGAAACAGGAAGCAGTGATAAACTCTCCTTTGTTCAGTCGACTCCACACAACTAGAATAAAAATCATTTTTACTATAGATCCATGGCTGACACTGAATTCACAGGCGGCTCTGAGCAGCAGACGTTCTGGGGCAAATAAACCAGAGAGAATAAAGTGTCCAAACTGAAGCAGACTGTTTTTTATTGATGTTATTTGAAATAAACTTTAAATTGAATATTGGAAACAGGGGTCGAAATCTGTCTTTTGCGCTGAACGCTGAAACACTAAAATGAAATAACAAACTTTTCCCAGTTTATTGTTTTCCTTCTTAAATGAAATTCAAAAGAACAAATGGTGCACGGACCCAGAAGTTAAGGTTCATTTTGTGGAGTTTGGACTGAATTGCTTCTGAGCCAAAATACTTTTCGTACACCTATAAAACTGCACTACATAGACCATGAGCCTTTGCTGCACAGAATTATTTGTTCTAATCTTTTCAAGGCCCCACCCAATTTTGAACCTTGAATGACGCCCATATTTCAGAATGAAATATCCATGACACAATTATATTCAATCCAGAAATATGGAGAGAGGAGAAGAGATGGAGTGAGAAAAAAGAGATGGGGAGAAGGAGGGAGGAATGGAGATAGGAGAGATGGATACAGGAAGGAGACATGGGGAGAAGGAAAGGATGAAGAAAGAGAGAAAGAGGAGAGAGAAGGAGGGAGAGAAGGAGAGATGCCATAGTAGGGAGAGAGAAAGGAGAAATGAGGGGAGGAGGAGGAAGAGAGAGAGATGGAGAGAGGAAGGGGAGATGGGAAGAAGGATAGGATGAGATAGAAAGAGGAGAAAGGTGGATAGAATGAAGGAGAGATGACTATTGTAAAAGGAAAATGATGGAAAGATGTGGAGAAAAGGGGAACGATGGAGAGAAGGAAGAAACTATGGAGAGAGGAGGAGAGGAGTCATGAAAAGAAGATTTAGGGTTTAAAAGCAACACTAATGGACAGATATGTGGAGAAGAGGAGAGGAGGGAGGGATGGAGAGATGGATTGAGTGAGGAAAATGCAGAGAAGCAGGGAGAGATGAAGAGAAGAAAAGAGAAATGGTATGCACATTACATTTACTTCATGTCATTGAACAAAGGATGGAGAGAAAAGGAGATAGAGAGAGGAAGGAGATATGAGGAGAGGGGGGAAAGAGGAGTGGAGGAGCAGAGATGGTGAGAGGAAGGAAATATGGGATGAAGGATAAGATAGAGAGACAGAAAGAGGAGATATAGAGAATGAAGGAGGACTGAGAGGAGGGAGAGATGAAGAGAAGAAAAGAGAGATGGACTGTGCAATATGTTTATTTCATGCCATTTAAAAAAGGATGGAGAGAAAAGGAGGAAAGAGGGAGTGAAGAAGGAGAGGAGGGAGATGTGGAAAGATGGAGGGAGAGATGAAGAGAGGAGAGATGAAGTGAGAAATGGAGAGAGAAGGGAAAGAGGGAGAGATGGAGAGAGGTGGAGGGAGAGAGGAGAAGAAATGGGAAGAAGGAGGGAAGAAGAGATAGAGATGGAGTGATTGATGAACAGGTGGTGAGAAGGAGGGAGAGATGAAGGCAGGGATGGGATGGAAAGATGGAGCGATACATGAAGAGAGAAGAGGAGGAGAGATGAAAGTAGAACGACATTTGAATATTCTGTAAACTTGTATTACCATTTTTTTCTTTTATTCACACTTTCTTGGATAATAGATGGAGAGAAGGAGGAGAAGGGGAAATGGAGGGAGAGATGGAGGGAGTGAGGAAGGAAAGATGGAGATTTTAATATTCTGCAAACTTGCTTTAAGCTTTGGGCACTGTTATTATTTTGTACAGACATTTTGTTTCATTCTTGCACGACTGGATAAAAAAGGAGAGAGAGATGAAGAGGAGGGAGAGGTGAGAGTGTGATGGAGGTATGGAGATGGGAAGGAGACGCTAACTTAAGACACTGACCTGACTTACTTGAGTTTTTATACATCTTAAAGCTTATTTGACAGTTTCCTAATGCTGCTAAACATTCCATCGTAGACACGGGTCGGGCGGTATCCACATTTTGATACCATTAAACCTTCTCAGCATTTTACCAGGGTATAGAATAAAAATGATTTTGTATCTTGCACCTAAACCCTTCAGAAATAGAAGAACAGCATTATATTTGAAGATGAGGCACAAGTTCTGATCAAACCAAACTTCACCAGTGCGTATCTCCCTCCATTTAATGATCTGGGACACAAGACAAGAAAAGTGCTGAAGTGGCAGATTCTGGAATAAAAAGTAAAAGGCGACAGTCCAGGGTGTGTGATATTTCCACTGCAGCATGTTGTATCTGACAGACCTGCACTCTCGGCACTCGGAGAAGTTACCGTCTCCTCTGTGAAAGTCTGACTTCACCCTCAAGCAGGAACATCCTCCTCTTCAGCCTCGTCCCCTCTCGACTCTCGGCGTTCAATAAATCACAAACTTTTGGGCTCAACATCACACACGAAGCGTCAGTCAGGTTTTTTTCTTCTTCCTGGCTGCGTGTGGATGGAAATCTCCGAGCGGAACAACGTTTGAAGAGGAGGGAGGGCGGAGGAGAGAAAGTCGGCACTGTTCCCGTGTCTGAAGCGACTGTGGTGGATCTCTGGCCTGATGCAGGGTCGTAGCTCCTCAACATTTGCTGTGTCTCCCCTGTCATTCGCCTGAAGCCAAAATGCTGCTGAATATTATATTACCATAAAGTGCACTGGATTATAAGGCACAAGATTAATGAACAGGTCTATTTTCATACATAAAGTGCACTGGATTATAAGGCGCATTAAGTGAGACTGATACTTTGGCCCGGGCGTCCACGATCTACTGTCAGATCGTGGTGCAACTCTCCCGGTGTTGCCTCTGTCTTGGTGAATGTGAGTTCACCTTCTGTCGTCCAACGCTCCCACACAGCTGCAATTTAACTGAGTGACCTGTTGACACCGATATCTAGCAGTTGGAGTTCTTTAGTTAATCCAATGATCCCAAGAACCGAATTATTTTGCTTCACTTGGGCGTGTGAGTCAGCGTCTCTGAACAGGGGCCATTTCTGGTCCTTACACACCGTAATTATGAAGCACAGTAGGCATCACTCCGCGAGGCTCCGGAACACCGTCGGAGGTGTTTGTGCACATGGGCTGAAGATCTGTGCATGTTCGTGTAGTTGAGCATAAGACGGGATCCGTAAACTCTCAAATGAGTTAACCTGGTGTGCGCGAAAGGAGAGGACAGTCCTGGTTCAATCCTGGTTTAGTCCTGGGTTAGTCCAGGTTTAGTCCCAGTTAAGACCTGGTTTAGTTCTGCTGTAGTCATGGTAATCTTACGCTTTCATTTCGTGATTGTAAATCTTGATGTCGTAACTTTTCAATTCATATTTTAATAGATGAAATACACACGACACATTCTATGTATGACTGGGCTCATTAAAGAGTTTGCGGATGTCAAATACGCATAGATTTGCCAAATATGCACGGATTTCTGTCCTGTATTCGCAAGTCTTTGTGAGAGCTTTTGTGCTCCATATGACAATGCATGAAGTGGTGCAGCTTCGTAGCTTACAAAAGTATTACAATCTTTTGACAGATTTTTGAGCGCTGTGTACCACATAAAATCAGTTCGAGGTCAATAAGCACAGCCAGAATTAATACATATACATGAAGTGCGTAATAGACGTACATGCAGTTCCCCCTCAGCATGACATCACTGCTATTATTGATTTGTACCGCGCTTTGGCAAATACAAGCAAATGAACTTGTAAAAATCTTTCTGATACATGATAATGTGGATGATACAGTCTTATGGGAGTGTCTGCAGTATACACACACAGTACACACACAGTACACACACAGTACACACACAGTACACACACAGTACACACACAGCATACACACACACAGTACAGTAAACAGTGTGTGAAATGAGATCTTATGCATCACAGCTCCCGATAATGTTCCGACCGGGCACTTGACTTCACGCTTCCATCAAAATGACGCCCGTCTTATCTGCAGTTGGATTAAATTGTGTTACAAATTAGTAATGAGCTCTAGGTGTTCTACGGCGGGCGTCTCAAACTGGGGTACATGTACCAGAGGAGGGAGGTTTTACTTTGGTAGACGTAGCACTTTCCTGTTTAAATATTATTACACCATTTTCTGATCTGTGTTTTCGTGTAGTTTCGTCAAATAGACCTGGAGTTGGGTTTTGTTTCATTCACACATGTTTAACACACATTTAGACTTCTCTTAGAGTTCTTCTCTCAAACTGAAAACGCTCTGTTCCACCTTGTGATGTCATGTGGTAATACAGGAAGTGCCGTCTTTTTTTAAACTCCATCCACTTTCACTAGAATAACTTGGATCATTTCAACCCTGGAATTAACGATCTCTACTGAACTAAAAGTAAAAAGGTAAAAGGAGCTGCTAACTTCAAATCTATCCCTTCATGACATCACAAGGTGGAACACAGCATTTTGAGCTTGTAAGTACTGTAAACCCAAACGTAGAAGTCACAATCTTCCAGAACATAAAAGGCTGGACTTGCTTCTTGTACCTTTTGATAACAGTTGAATTAAAAGTACTTATTTAGTTCAACTTAAATATTTGCAGTTAATATGACTCTTAGTTTTCTATTAAGGCAACGCAATTATGTTCATTTATTATAAGTTAAAATTGGTGCTTTTCAAACCACTTATTTGGTGAAGCGCTTTTAAATTGTAACGTTTGTTTTGAACTCAGGCCCGTCTGAAACAATAGAAATAACAGGACTATGACTTTCAGTGTTGAATGACTTAAATGTACCAGTTGTACCTCATCTATTTTTTTAAAGTTACACTCACTTATACCCACAACTTTACCTTTAATCAACAAAATATATGTTAAAATGACTCAAAAAGAAAAACATGTCAGAGCAACTTAGTAGAACTATTTCTAAAACTTTGACTATACACAACTTAATCTATTGAATTACTTTGAATGTTCGAGTTTACAGAGTGGAGATGTGGACAGACTAATAATAAAGTGTTACTCAAACATGTGAATGAAACAAAACCCAACTCCAGGTCTGTTTTTGAGGACGTAAAAAGATTCTAACATGATGGATTCTAAAGCTAATATAAGACCATAATCATTGTTTAGATGTGACTGAAGCTCTTTCTCTGCTGTAGTCTGTGCGAGGTGTTGTTTAACTGTTTATTTATTCAAACTGGAGCCTGTGTTAATGTCTACGGTTCCTTCTAATTTTTCTGTTAATCTTTGCAATTCATCTTTCAATAATAGGACTCTGCAAGGTCTTGTATGACGCAAAATGGACTCTTGTGAGCTTCAATCCATCCTTTAATGTTGTTTCCTCCTCAAAAACACAGCTGGACTTGTGTTTGTTTCATTCACACGTTTGAGTAATTCTTTATTATTCGTGTCTACTGTATATCCCCAAAGCTCCACACGCTCTGTTCCACCTTGTGTTATCATGAAGCTGTTATTTTTCAAGTGAACAGCTCCTTTTTGCTTTAGTTCAGTAGAGATGGGTAATTTCAGGTGTGAAATCATTGAAATGATCATAGTGAAGGTGTGTGGAGGACTTCCTGTATTGCCAGATGATGATACGCAGGGTTTGGGTGTTAAACATGCACTGTGAACCCAAATATGTTTACAGAACCCCAAAAAACTGAGGCAATCGACAATCTTCCAGAACTTAAAAGGTTGGACTTGCTACTTGTACCTTTTGAAAACAGCTGAATTAAAAGTGCTTATTTATCTTATTTGCAGTTAATATGACTCATAGTTTTCTGTTAAGGCAACTCAGTGTTTTCATTTATTATCACTTGTGTGGAGTGGATGTGGACTTTTCAAACCCTTGGAATCAATTCACTTAAATGGGGAACCACCTTGAAATTGTATTGTATTTTAGCAGGTACTATATAAATGAAGTTTATTTCTAAATCATCTCACCTGTGTGAAATAAAAGAAATAATAGGACTTTATCATTTTCAGTGTTTAATGACTTAAATCTACTGAGTTGTACCTGATCGATGTTATTAAGTTACCACAAACGTCCCTTTAATCCAAAAATATACAATTAAAATGAGTCAAAAAGAAGAAAATGTCACAGTAACTTGACATAATTAAGTTCGTAGGAGCATTTCTAAAACTTTGATGATGCACAACTGAATCTATTTAATTACTCTGAATGTTCAAAAAGTCTGAAATGTAAAGTGACAAATCCCAGAACTCATTTCAGAACAAGTTCCAGATTTAAATGACAGGTTTAGTCACTTTTAAGAAGATTAAGACCGGAGACTTTGTTTAGGGTCTGTGCACCGTTTGTTCTTTAGAATTTCAATTAAGAACAAAACACAATCAAAATGGAAAACTGTTTCTTTCATTATTCTGTTTTAGTGTCTAATAATATTTCGATCCCAATTTCCATTATTTAATTTAAAGTTTATTGCAAATGTGCCAATCGAAAAACAGTCTCGGTGCCTGTTTTAATTTGGATGTTTTATTCATATTTGATATTTTCTCCATCTCTCCTCCTCTTTCTATCTCTCTCCTTCTCTTCCTCCTCTTCCTCCTTCTCTCTTTCTCTTTTGTCTTTATATCTCTCTTCAACCTCTCCTCCCAGTCTCTTCTTCCTCTCCCCATCTCCATCTCTTCTCTTCTCTCCCTCCTCTCTCCATTTCTCCTTCTCATCCTCTCTCCCTCTTTTTACCATCTCCATCTCTCCTCCTTCTCTCTCCACCTCTCTCTTCCTTCTCTCTGTCTGTCAGTCTCCTCTCCATCTCTCTTCTTATCTCCATCTCTCCTCTTCACCTTTAATCTCTCCCTCCTTCTCTCCATCTGTCTCCTCTTTCTGGCTCTCCTTCCCCCCATTTCTCCATATCACTCTCCATCTCTTCTCCTTCTCACTCATCTCTCCCTCCTCTTTCTCTCTCTTCTCCTCCTCTCTCCATATTGCTTTCCTTCTCTCCATCTTTCCTTCTCTCCATCTTTCCCCTTTTCTTTCCATCTCTCCCTCCCTCTCTGCTTTTACTATGGCCATCTCTCCTTTGTTTATACCTTCCCTCCATCTCTCTCCTCTTTCTATCTTGCTTCAACTGCTTCTTATCCCCCTCTTTCCTTCCTCTCCCCATCTCTGCATCCATCTCTTCTCCTCCTCTATTCATCTTTCCCTCCTCTCTCCATTTCTCCTCCTCTCTCCCTCCTTTCAACCTCCATCTCTCCTTCTCTTTCTATCGCTCTCCAGCTCTCCCTCCTCCTTCTCTCCCTTTTCCCTCCATCTCTCCCTCTTATCTCTATCTCTCCTCTCCACCCTCCTTCTCTCCATCTGTCTCCTTTATCTATCTCTCCTCAGTCTCCTTCTGCCCATCTCTTCTTCCTCTTACCATCTTTCTCTCCATCTCTTCTCTCTCCATATTTCCTTCCTTCTCCCCATCTCTCCCTTAATTTTGCTTTTACTCTCCTTTGCTTCCTCCTTCTCTCCTTCTCTCCATCTCTTTGTCTTTCTATCTCGCTTCAAACTCTCCTTCTCCCCATCTCTCCATCCTCTCACCATCTCTCTTTCGATCTCTCCTCCTCCTCTCTCTATTTCCCCCTTCTTCTCCCCTTCTCTCCCTCCTTCTATCTCGCTTCAAACTCTCCTCCCCACATCTCCTTCCTCTCTCCATCTCTCCTTCACCTGTATTTCCCCCTGCTTCCCCCATGTCTCCTTCCTTCTCTCCACCTCTCCATCCATCTCTTCTCCTCCTCCCTCCTTCTCTACATCCTCCATCCTCTCAAACTCTCTCATCCATCTCCTCTCTTCACATTTCCTCCTCTCCTCTTTCATCCCCTCCTCTCCTTTGCCTCCTCCTCTCTCCGTCTTTCCTTCCATCTCTGCTCCTCCTCTCACTCAGTCCATCTCTCACTTCATCTATCTCTCTTCTCTCTCCTCTTTCCTCCTCTTCTCTCCATCCTTTTTGAAGTGACATGAAACTTATTGCACAGTTTTCATATTTTATTGTTTTTCTTTCCTAATTGAAAAAAAAAAAGGAACATGGACCGTTAAGCCAAAGATGTTCATTTTGTCTTCTTACATACTTTAAATTCTTGGATTCTTTTTGAGAGACTTTGTTGTTTGTGGAGGAAATGCTGGGCCTCCTCTGTATCTGTGCGACCTCAGCCTGTCTGATCTTCCGCTCACTGTTTTGAAGTCAGGAGAGCGTTTTAAAGCATTAGTGAAGAACATGCTTTTCTTCTGTCATCTGTATGTTGAACCATGACATAAACCCCTGTCTGATGTACTCACAGGAAGTTCTTTCCACGTGATTCTCTTCCAAACTGAATCTGAAGTCTCACTTTTAACGTGTTGTCAAATTTATAGAGGGCAGTGCTCGTATAAATCACCCTAAAGTCATAACGATGAATATTTCAAGTGGAGCATTATGCAAAATGGCCTCAGGAAACCCAGAGACCTGAAGGTGACGAGGAAAGGATCTATCAGGAAACTGCGCATTCAAGTTTTTTTTTTTATTTAAAAGTGCATTGTGTAACTTTTCTGGTGGAGGGTCCGGCAGCGTTTCATCAAAAAGGCCTTCATCAGATAATTTTTCTTGCTTTGGACCACAGTGTATGTTTCACAATAAGTTCACCAAGTTCCAGGTCAGATCTGTGGAGGCGACCCCGCTCACAGTCAGAATGTCTGTTTTTCTAGGTATTTTTGAGCTCTAAAACCACCTGTGATTGAATAAAGGTAAAGTAGAGATGTTTAATGTCATACTGTGGAACATTTCAGGCAGAGCAATGACATCACCATAGAAACACGCCAGTGACTGACCCCCTACCAAAAGGTTACTCAATACACCTTTAAATGGTAAATGGTTGTTTTTCCACCTTCAAGGCGCTCAAAGCTTTTTACATCAACAAATCACTCAAGCATTCATCACCAGACCGTAGAGGCAAGGTGGGTTAAAGTTAAACTCCGGCACGTTTAAAGCTAAAGTTCGTTGCTAGAGGAGGTGGAATTCTGTCAGAAGCCAAAAAATGGCACAGATCAGTGTTGCCTCTGCAGAGATCTTACTGTAGTAATGACTCTGTCAAGACAACAAACTAGTGTAGTGATGGGGACAAGTTCTTCCACGTAAAACACCAATTTTCTTCACTCAGAAGAAGCTTAACTCCACTTTAACCCATCTGACAACAGCCACGAGTCTTGTTTATAAACAGCTTTACACTTCCCTGTGTTGATTTCCCACTGCACAGGCCAAAGCCCAAAAGACTTGATCACCGATGTCATTTCTAATCCCATTTATTTAGAGTGAATTATATTTTTTGAAAAACATTGTGGTTAAGTATTTAAATCATCATCACAATATTGGAGAGCCTGTAACAACATGGATGGGCTTTGGACAGTGCTTTCTAACTTTTGCAGTCAATCCTTCTGTTCTGACCCCAAGCTGAACTGTCTGAACTCTCGAGTCTTTTGGGCTTTGGCCTGTGCAGTGGGAAATCAACAGAGGGAAGTGTAAGGTGCTTATAAAGTTGTTTTCTAATGTTTCCAGACATTAATGAGTGAACCAGGCAGAGCGTTTTGTTTGTTAGACTCTTGGCCACATGTGTCAAACATGCGGCCCGGGGGCCAGATCCGGCCCTCCAAGACCTTTAATCTGGCCCTTGGCTGATTTTTCTGATTTTTCAGTTAATTTTCTGCACCGTTTAGCACAGCAGCGTCTCCGGTGTTTCTGTACGCTATGCGACTCCCACCAGAGCAGCACAAATGAAGACTTTCCTCTTTCCAAACGCTCTTAAAGGACGATCGTTTTGACTGTCGACCGTGACCCTCATCAGCAAAATGTCAAAAAATGAGAAAAGCAGATGCTGAGTTCAGGATTTCCCAAGAATCTAATTCTTATTTGTTGACAGAGGTGAATGGGAAATCTGTGCTCAGTGTGTTTGGAACAAGTGGAGTTGCTCGAGGAATATAATCTTAAACACCACTACGAGACACGGAGAAAAATACAATAACTTGAAGAGAGAACTGAGTTTTCTGATCCGACCCTTTTGGGATCAAAGTAGGCTGCATACGGCCCCCGGACCAAAATGAGTTTGACATCCCTGCTCTAGGCTGTTGTAAGATGGGTTAAACTGGTGTTAAGCTTCTTCAGTGTGAAGCAAATTGGCGTTTTACATGAAAGTTAAGAAGTTGCCCCATCACTACACTAGTTTGTTGCCTTGACAGACTCACTGCCACAGCGAGATCTTCACTGAGGCAACACTGATCTGTGCTGTTTTTTGGCTTCGGACAGTATTTGACCACCTCTACTAGCAATGGCCTTTAGGCTTCAAACATGCCAGAATTCCCCATTAACTATCTTGCTGAGGGACACAATAACAACATTCATTTGTGTTGTGGCTGCTAGAATTGCACCATCAACCTTCAGATGAGTGGACCAATGCTCTTCCAATTGAGCTACTGCCACGGAGTAGTAAATGCTTGGTCCAGAAAGATGTGACAGTGCTCATACCCGTGTGGACTTGGCCTCCTGTCAACTCCCGTCTCGTTCTGGACAGATGTCGTGTAGATGTGATAATTGTCTCATATGTCTTCTGTGAGGAGGACGGTGGAGCAGGTGGATCTCCTGGGGGTTCTCCTAAACACCATCAGAGCAGACGTGTCCCTCAGGGGAAACCTAATGGATGGACACTGACGGTCATTTGTCATCAGGGTCCAACAAGCACCAAAGACAAGTTTGAGTTTGTTCTGTGTATTTCCACTGTGTACTGTGGATCTAATTACAGTGTTTTATTGTCATTTGAGCAGGAAATATGTGTTGACATGCTAGTTGTTTTAAGTTTATTTTGCCAAAAATCTTCCACAGTATAGCTTTAAACCTAACTCCATGGAGACACACAGGTGATGGCACAAGGCCAAGTTACTGGTCAGATCTGAACACAAGAATGCATGTTTTGTTTTTGAGGAATTTTGAGCTATAAAAAGGCTAAAAAGATTAAATTTAATGCCCTTCTGTGGAACTTTTCAGACAAATTATTAACATACAGTATGGAGACAAGCAAGTGGCAGACCTTCCACCAGAAGAGTGTAGCTTTAAAGACTGTGTACAGCATTGTACTTCTGTGGGGTATTTACTGCTGACATATTTAGATCACCATGTTCCTTTAATTGTTTTGAAAATGCTGTATTCACCAAAAACAAAGTATTAACATAAGTTTCACCTCTGTTTTTGACACTCTGAGTCTCCCCTTCCATTGCTCTCTACGCTAAGTCACTCCCCGTTCAGAGCACTATCACAATGCAGTGATGACACTAATGAAGCTCCACATCACATCAGGTTTGTGAAGTTGCTGTAGTTTTGGATCATGTTTTTGTATATTTATGGAGAATTGTCGTGTAGGAGCAGGGTTGACGTAGACTTGCTGCTAAACGTAAGGGTGATTTGAATAAGGCCTGAGGTTAGAGAGCAAAAAATAAGTATTTTGCATAATACTCCCTCTTTAAATCAAACCTGAGTCGTGCGCACTTTTCTAGCTCTTTAGAAAGAGACAGACTACTTCACTGAAGGATGTTTAATGAGTACAGGAAGAACATTCAAACTCCACCTAAAGAAGCAGTGTCCAGTGTTTTTCAGCACATCAAAGCTCTGTGCATGTGGAGAAACGTGATGTGCAGCAGGGCTCACCGTACACCAGGGTTTAAAGAGAAACCTTCATACACATAAACGTGTATGTTAGCCTTAGCATATATACGTTTTAAAGGCACCTCCTGCTGTGCGTTAACCCCATAACCTGATCTCCCTCACTCCCTGCGAGTCCCAGAGCACCTCCCACAGCACAGCAAGGCACAGAACAGAGGGCAGCCATCTTACTCCTCATGATTGGACTTACAGCTTACTTTTACAGACCCCTGGTCCTGGGTTGGTCTCCAGGGTCAGGGTGGGCCTGTCTGTGTACGGTGTTTGGCTCCAGCCAAATGAAGCACACCATGGTCTGCACTTATAGAGGTGAATTTGGGGTCAAGTTTCATATTTGGAATGCAGAGAGCGAACCAAAGAGCCAATCAGGAGTGAGTTATGACACGTCAGTTATTAAAATCATAATAGTATTGTAATGATAGTCGTTATGTAAATGAAAACACATTTTATAATAAGCCAATGACAATTACAGTGAAATATAGATTTGAAAAAATGGAGACTAGCTTCCTCCAGGCTAAGTAAGAAGTGTGAAGATGCAAGACTGATGTTACTGGATGTAACACTATCCAAATCTCTTGGTATGATATTTTCGATATTTTCATGACATGTAGCTTATGGTACTATGGTATCAGTCAAAGCATCATGTGATAATTGTCTCATATGTCTTCTGCGAGGTGGACGGTGTAGTTCCCTGTTTTTGGATTATTGCACCATGACTATTCTTTTAAGCGAAGAGTCTTGTAATTCAATATATTGTGATGGTCCACGATATTACTGTGAGACTTTTGACGATACAATATCATGATATTTCAGTGATTGTTATACCATTCCTTACGAGTGATGTACGTGTCAGATAACTCACTGAGAAGTAAAAGTGGGTGTGGGTCTGGTTTAAACATTCTGCTTTAACTTAATGTGGTGTCAAACTCAGCTGAAGCAGGTTCTATAGCTCTGATTAACAAATGAAGTGACTTTTCGATTGGGAGTCCATCACCGTCTTTCTATGGATGCGTCATTGCTCTGCCTGGAATGTTCCACAGTGTGACATTAAACAGCTCTACTTTACATTTATTCAATTATAAGTGGTTTTACAGCTCAAAAATACCTACAAAAAGAGATATTCTGACTGTGAGCAGCTGTGTTGGGAAAGTTCATTTTCTGTATGAACTAGTTCAAAGTTCAGTTCACAATTTTCAAAATGAACTAGTTTGTTCATAGTTCATAATTATTTATCGTTAATTGTTCATTCATAGTTCCAAAAAATTAACTAGTTCTTTTTTCTCATATGTTGCTGTGAGTGATTATTTTTCAATATAATTGCCAAAGCCCAGATAGAACCACAGACAGCAATTATTTTTTACCAGTTTTAACAATGAAACTATGTGTTAGATTTAATCTTCAGATCAAACTGGTGACTCAGAGATAACAAAGAGCCACTTCTGTACTCAGCCAATGTGATTTGGGTAGAGGATCTGTCTTGACTCTCTTTAATTCCATTCGTACTTTCATAAACCTTGAAAGGCTCGACAGGTGCTTCAGTTCACTGTGTACTTTTAAGTTTGCCGTTGATGTGACTGAAGTGTGGGCAAAGTTTGCACATATCCATCCACCTTCTGCTTTATCCGACTGGGTTGCGGGGCAGCAGTTCACTGCCCAGTCCTCTGTGCACCTGACCCAGTTTGCTCATAAATGTGAGGTTCTTCTCTTGTCCTGGAGTCTTTTAAATGTTCAGATGATGAATCCTTGATGCTCCTGCTACAGTCACTGCTGTTTTGTCTTATTTCGATGGCACATGTGGTGATGCGACGCTGGTGCTCATGTTGTCACCAGATTGATCATTTTTTCTTCTAAATATTAAGGGCTCTTTACAGTTTGTTTAGCCGGGTTTTTGCCTGGAACACTGGCGCCCTCTTGAACGAAGTTAAATAGAAGCACACGCCGTTCACAGACACCAGTGTGTCACAGTGCGTTCACGTCACGTTCCCCCAAAACATGAACGTTCAGCTACAGCACTGCCAACACCTTCTTTCTCTGGATATGTCGGCCTAGAATGTTTCACAGTCTGACATTAAACAACTCAAAAACAGGGTTTCTGACTGTGAGCGGGGTCGCCTCTCCACAGATCTGACCTGTAACTTTGTCTGGTTTGGTCTCTATGAAAATAAAAAGGTCAAAAATAACATCTCCATGAAGAAAAGCTTTTTACGAACCAAAAAAGTTCCATAAAGCACTTTCAACTTGGGTCAGTCGGGACAGGTCGTAAAAAAGCGGACCTGCACATTTACTAGTGCTCATAGTGAGAACACTTTTCAGGCTATTTTTGGCAAAAGTTACGCAGTGGGGCTTTAATATTTTACACATTTATCATCCCAGGCTTTTTATTAATGAGTGGACGAGCGTATAAATCACCCCAAGACCCCAAAACACCAGACACAGCTGGCTGATTCTGCAAAAACGTAGAGGTCAGACGTGTGAAGGTGACTGCAACTCCACGTCACATTTCTCTTCCTCGCTTCCTTATCCTCGATTCCTCTCGTTGATCCTCCCTTCTTCAGCTGATCCGATATGTCGTATTAAGCGGTGTCCAGGCAGAAAATCACAGAGGAAACATGACGGTCGCTTCAGGAGCAGATATCAGATAAAATAATCCAACTTTATTTGTCTCAGTGCGGAGTTTATATTTCTGCAACAATTTAGGGACAGGGACGGCAGTGATCCTGAATTTGACACTAAAAGCAATAAATGAATACGTGCACTTCTCATATTCACATTTATCTGAAAATAAAGACAGTCATGGAATAATACTCTGAAATAATATAGGATAATCCTCTTATAGGGTCATTTTGGGCAGAACCAGCGCCTGAGGGAAAACTGCCCTGTTCATCCTCTCATCCTCTCTCCTTTCCTTCTCTCTCCTCTGTTCCTCTGTCTTCTGTTCCCCTCTCTCCTTCCTGTATCTCCTCTACTCCTATCTCTTGTCTTTCTCTGCTCGTCTCTCATCTGCTCCTCTTTCCTCTGCTCATCATCTTTCTTCTGGTCTTCTCTCTCCTCTCTCATTTCTCTTCTCTGCTCCTCTCTCTCTTCTCCCTGTCTCTCTCTCTCCTCTATTCCTCTCTCCTCTGCTTCTCTTTCCTCTGCTTCTCTCTCTCTCCTCTATTCCTCTCTCCTCTGCTTCTCTTTCCTCTGCTTCTCTCTTTCTCCTCTATTCCTCTCTCCTCTGCTTCTCTTTCCCCTGCTTCTCTCTCTCCTCTATTCCTCTCTCCTCTGCTTCTCTTTCCTCTGCTTCTCTCTCTCTCCTCTCTCATCTCTCTCTCCTTCCTGTATCTCCTCTGTCTCTCCTCTGTTCCTCTCTTCTTTCTCTCCTTGGCTTCACTCTTCTTTGCTCATCTCTCCTCTTCTCCTCTCTTTCTTCTTTCCTCTCTCTCTCTTCTCTATTCCTCTCTCTCCTCTGCTCCTTTCTGCATTGCTCCTCTCTTCTCTCCTCTCCTGTTCCTCTCTCCTCTGCTCCTCTGTTCCTCTCTTCTCTCTCTCCTCTGCTCCTCTCTTCTCTCGCTCCTCTGCTCCTCTGTTCCTCTCTCTTCTCTTCTCTCCTCTGCTCATCTCTTTCTTCCCTCCTCTGCTTCTCTCTCCTCTGTTCTTGTCCCTCTTCTCTCCTCTGCTTCTCTCTCTCCTATGTTCCTCTCTCTTCTCTCCTCTGCTCTTCTATTTCTTCCCTCCTCTGCTTCTCTCTCCTCTGTTCCTGTCCCTCTTCTCTCGTCTGCTTCTCTCTCTCCTACGTTCCTCTCTCTCTTCTCTCCTCTGCTCTTCTCTCCTCTTTTCTCCTCTGCTCCTCTGCCCTCTGCCCCATCTCCTCTGCTCCTCTCTCTCTTTTCTCCTCTGTTCCTCTCTCATCTGCTCCTCTCTTCTTCTCTTCTCTCCACCTCTCTCTTCCTCTACTCTCTCCTCTACTTCTCTCTCTGCCTCTCTCCTCTAGTCTTTTCCCTCTTCTCTCTTCTGCACCTCTGTTCCCCGCTCTTTTCTCCACTGCTTCTCCTCTCTCTTCTCTACTTCTCTCTCTTCCCTCTGCTTCTTTCTCCTGTGTGTTCCTCTCCTCCTCTGTCTTTTCCTCATCTGTCTTCTCCTCTTGTTTCCTCCCTGTCTCTCCTCTGTGCTCATCCCTTCCTCACCCATTTCCTGCAGCACCGCGGAATAAAGCGAGGGAAAAGAAAGGAGCGGTGTCCAGACAGGCTCACCCCGGCCCACGCAGCCGTCCTCCTCCGCACCTGATGAGCTCCTCGTAACTCCTGGCCCCTCTGGAGGTCAGACGCCGGTGCAGCTCCCACTCCCACAGCCTCCGCACAGCTCTTTAATCGGCTGCACTTCATTAGCAGATTGCCCCATGTTCTTTAGAGGCTGGAACACGCGTTCATCCTTTCAAGTGTGCCGACGCTTCGGTGGTTTTAATGGATCCGTCAGCCTAGTTAGAGCCAGGAGAGACGCAAACATGACAATAGGCCTGTCCACGGGCTTCAGAAGGATGAACATGTAGCACTGTTGCCATAGCGATTTACCATTTAAAGGTCCACAGGTTAAAGATATTGTGCAAAACTGACTCTCGTGAGCTTTAATCCATGTTAGAATGTTGTTCCCTCCTCAAAAACAGAGCTGGAGTTGTGTTTTGTTTCATTCACACATGTTTGAGAAACATTTTATTACTGGTCTGTTTACATCTCCTTCTGATGTTAGTGAAGAGTTACCTTTTACTGTTTGTGGAGTTTAAAAACACGGTGGAGCTCTTCCTTTATGATTAGAGATGTAACCGAAATATTGTGGTGTCACAGTAATATCATGGACCATCACAATATATCGAATCCCAAGTCTCTGCTTAAATAAATAGTTCTGATGCAGAAAGAGCTAAAAAAAAAAACAGAGGGAACTACATAGACCATGATCCTTTGCTCCATTTCAGTGCAGACTACATGAAAAAATAACTGTTCTAAGCACTTTGAAATCTTCATGCACTTCTGCACTAAATCTGGTACGGTGAGATGTCTAAATGTTGTACCAAATAACTGGTCAAAGTATTTTAGAATCAGTCTCATTATTCTGTAGAATATTGTAATATCGTGAGCCTCCCCACCGTATCATGAGCTTTCCCACGAAATCACAATTAATATCATACCATGAGGTAGAGAACTGCTTGGGACTGTTTTTTCATTCTACTCCTGCCCGCTCCTGCTGAATTCCTGACCATTATCGCTTGCACCCATAACATGTGTGCAACATGACTGCCCAGTCCTGCATCGTGCATGCCCACTCCCACCCGCCGAACTCTGAGAATTCTGTCCACACATGTACAGCACAGCCCAATAGAGATGCATTGATTTTATGAAGACAAGACATTTATTTTATTAATGAAGAGGTTCATGGGGTTCTCCCTGTGCGTCTCTTGATGCACTAGGAAGCACGCTCCTCTTTTCAGTTGATTTTAAAATTAAATACAGAGATCTTGTCCCTAGGCTCGCTTATCACTTTCCAGCAGTGTTTCTTTTAGCCGTCCATTCCCGCTCGCAAGTAAATTGAAACCGTCCATTCCCACAAGATTTGCGTTGGGTCCTGCATACCCTGACAATATCGTATCGTGAGATTTGGATATCGTTACAGCCCTATTCATTACCACATGACATCACAAGGTGGAACAGTTTGAGAGAAGAACTCCTACATATTCAGGGTTTGTGTGTTAAACATGTGTGAATGAAACAAAACACAACTCCAATGTGTTTGTGATGAGGAAACTACATTATAGCATAATTCAGAAAATAGTGTAACAGGCCCATTACATTTGGAATGGCTCTAAATTTTGCACGAAATTGAAACTCATGGATATTTATTATGGTATTTTTAAAAGTTCTCAATTCCAAGGGTGTAACAGGGAAGAAAGAAAAGCACTTCTGAATGATATGTCCACCATCATTAAGCAAAAGCACTCGTCTAATCTACAGACTTTTAGAACATGAACCACAAATGGACATAAAATACACTGGTGCTGAAGGTTTGGTTTTAAGAGAACATCAATAATAGTTTCAGATGATTGAGAGTTTAATTGTGATCCAGATGTTCATTCTAATCTGTGAGCCTCAGACTCTATGGACCACACTGAAGCCATCGTCCAACCTGAGCCACATGAGGCCAGACAGAGCAGGTCCTATGAGGCCAGGACCTTGGACAGTACCGAGCTGGACTTACTTTAGCTTTGTTTGTGAAGATGCACTTTTTGCTTCTAAAGTGAATGTAGACGGATATGTTTGCACTTTTTATCCACTGTCAGCATTTAATCTCCCCACATGAGCTGAAATTCTGTTCGGACACAAAGCTTTATTTCAACATAGTCCTGCACAAAAATATGAGTGCACTGCTCCTGCGTAAGTTAGATGAAATAGAGCTGTGGGTGTCTAATCTTATTATGCAGAACAAAGAAAAGTATAGACTAAGTACATTTCAAATCCAAATACTTTTTTTGGGGATAATGACCAAAATCAGGCTAATCTGGATTCTGTATATCAGCCACGATAAAACCCACATCAGTCCATCTGTAAGAAAGGTTCTAAGAATGACCTTTGCTGAGGAAATGAAGACTTAAAGGATCCATATGATGCTGTCTTGTCTCTTATGATGTAGTTTTCTCATCACAAACAGACTGGAGTTGTGTTTTGTTTCATTCACACTTGTTTAACACAAACCCTGCAGATTTAGACTGAACTCATCATACAAAAGTGCTCCACTGTGTTTTTAAACTCCATACACCTTTACTAGAAATGTTTGAATCATTTCAGCCTTGGAATTGCTGATTGCTGAATGACATCACAAGGAGCCTTTTGAGCACTGGAGATGTAGACACATGAATGTGGTTTACTAAAACATATTTGAATAAAACAAAACACAACTCCAGGTGTGTTTTTGAGGAGGAACCAACACTCTAACTTGGGTTAAAGCTCACAAGAGTAGTTTTGTGTAATATAGGACCATGTAAAAATACAACTCAATAAGGTACATTGAGAAGTTTCTTAGTACATCTGTTTTATTCAGTGTTATACACTCAAAGTCACTTTACAGCTTTATTCATTCTCTCCACACTCAGTGGTGTAAACTACTATTGTAGCCACAGCTGCCCTGGGGCAGACTGACAGAAGTGAGGTTCCAATCTGCACCATCGGCCCCTCCGACCACCACACATCACTTTCATACTAGGCAATGCGGGTGAAGTGTCTTGCCTAAGAACACAACAACAGTTGGTACCTGGTGTTTCCAGTGTCTTCCATCCAAGCATCAGGCCCGGCCCTGATGAGCTCCTGAGGTCTGACAGGATCAGACTTTAACAAGCAGGTTTGGCCTGAGCCGATAAACTTGGAGCATTGACCTGCTCTTGTCTGTTGTGTCATATTTGCCCTCTGGCCCCACTCCAACATGAACCTGCAGGAGACATGAGAGCAGTGAGAGCCAAGGAGCGGGTGACCTCGGGCGTCATCACAGCTCAAGGTTAATGCGCCCAAGGGTGCTACTGCTGCGTACATGTCAGCACCTATCCACACCCCATCCATCTGCTCCTCAGAGAGCGACAGAGCCAAAACACGACTCACGCCTGCTCACAGCGCAGAGGGAACAGTGACCTTCAGCCAGCACCACACAGGGAACACAGGACACTGTGCAGGAGGACGCACGAGTTTAGGAGTTTAGGCACGATGAGGCCTGTGACTGTAAGGAGCAGGTACACAACACTGTGCCTCAGAAAGTCATCATTACTCATTTGTGTTTTCGTGGTTGTGAGTCTGTCAAAAGAAAAGTTTCATAGTATATGTTATATGTTGACAGTTTAGTTCATGATATATATTTCAAAGTAAGTTTCAAGCAAGTACAATGTAATGCACTATGTAACACAACACTTTGTACTAACATGTAACTCAAACATCACAGATGTGTGTAACAAACACAACATGAGTAACACACACGTACTGCAGTGTAACAAGCAGTAATACAAAGTAACACAAACAGAACAGACAACACTGTAATATCATGTAACCTGAATATAATATTTGTGACCTGTTTATTTTGTCTGTTTTATTTGTCCTGCTCTGGAGCTTTAATAAAAACAGGACACTGTCTCTACAGGTCATGAGCAGTAACACAAGCAGAAAAGCCAAAAACTCTCCACTGGCTCTCCACATGTGTGACCTGCATAACATGCAAATGTTCATGTTTGGCATTCCCTGTGAGTGT